>QNQO01009060.1:0-47677 GCA_003290165.1 Berberis thunbergii
TGTGGCATACTTCAAACCATCTAAAACTGCACAATGCCATGAAAACAATCACATTTTGATACAAACACAAAAATTTCCAGCATACATAGTACATTTGAAGAACAAGGAAATTTTCAAGCAACCACAAATTTTTTGCTAAGTCACCCCAAATAAACATAACTATAACAAAGTTAATATCTACAATCAAGTGAAGAAGAAATAGTGCCATTAAAGAGAAAGAGTGAGAAAGAGTACCAGAAGAGAAGCATCTGGGAAGAGCAAAAAGGTTTGGAGGTCTTGTCCCCTCTTCTCCTTCTCAATATCCTGTCATCCACAGAGAACATAGGTAATCAAATGGAAGTTTTTAGCAACTTCCCAACAACTAGTTAACAAGGTTTTATATGCTCAGTTTAAAAACTTCTATTGTAGTAGACCATCCATATTCTCGAAAGAACTTTGGCAGTTCTTAGGTACACAATCAGAACTTGACGATTATCTTAAAACACTTTACCTTACTACTTGTGAATAGAAGTTCTTCCCCTTGATCACTCCATGAAATAACCTGACCACCATGTAAGCTAACCTGCATTGCTGATAGAGAAATCATCAACAAATGAAGAACCAGGAGCAATTCATCACGAAATCACAATCGATACAAATATAACTATTTTAATCTAATTACACCAATCCTTGAAATAGTTCTAAAATTCTAATCACAACTTAGCATGCTAATCTGCGAAGGTGAAGCAAGCAAGGTTTCTATTTGTGCTCAGATTGAGGTTTTGAACAGTCAAATCAAATCAATGTACATGAGATAGAAGTCAAGCAAGCAATAAAATTAATTGTTTAGCAACCAAGCATATGTCAATGTTACATTATTATTAGACAAGTGAAATGAAATGTGTTGTTGCAAAATCTAGACCAACACAGTTCATTTTTTAAGAGATAATTTTCCAAGATGAATTTAGAGAATAAATTTGGACTGGGTAAGCAAAGTTGTTCATATTAGGGTCCTTGTAAGCTGAAAATGAGCCTAATCCAAGTCCTTGTGACTCATACATGGTTTCCTTATCAACAGCAAGTCTTCCAGCAAATCGGGCTGAACTAAGCAATAGTTCTAGATTTTCATGTCCAATTCATTTGCCCATTCTATTCAAACTCTAGGCTCATCAGACTACTAATTTGCACAACATATACATTAGGTATGCAAACTACTATCACAGAACATAAACAGGACGAACAAGAAATTATTCAATATAGAAGTGAGGATATCATACTAAGCCAAAGCTTCTCACAATCATCAAGTTGATTACAGGGAAATGCAAAGAAATGAAGATGCCTGCATACCTCACTTTACTGCATTGTAGCCCTTCTACTAGTTGTTTTAAATTTGTGCAGCAATCAAAGTACTGCTTTCCTCAGGATCAAGAGCCAGTTAGTGTTCCCTTACTTCAACTAATGTTCTAAAAAACACATTAAACTCACTTCTGCAAAAGAGTGAAATATTGCATTCATGTACATAGCTATTTAAAGATGAAAAAAAAAGGATACAATATACACTCTGAAGGTCGATAAGCATCCAAGACACTAAGATGAATTCAGAGAGTAGTTTTGGGGCGGTGTAAAAGCTAAGTGGTCCATATTGCTCATGCGTGCCAGAGTCTAGTACAAAGACTTGCTCATGATTTCATTAGTCCATCACATGAGCCAATTTAATTAGGGTCCTTGAACGAACACACATCTCTTTATTGCATTGAAGCCATTGTTGACTCATGCATAAATAGAAAGACTGACATGATGAGAATTCACAAATGTCTAAATAGTCTTGAATGATACACTGAAAGTTTCAAAGATATGTATCTCCTATAAAATTCAACCCAAGGAACAACATTAAAAGTAAACTAATTTAGTATCAGTTTTGCTTTGTGGTTTGATGGACTTTACTAATCATACAAGTAACTTTTTCAAACAACATTACAAATGTAGCTTTTTTTGTTTTTTTTTTCTCGAGAGAATACCATCATAACTAATCACACACCTCTGAAAGTTAATTGGTAGGGTTCCACGAAATTCCACTCTGTGACAATGATGGACTAGTAGGAAGCGCGCACACACAAAAAAAAAAAAAAATGCAACAAGTTACCAAGTGCTTACCAGTTATGCACCAGTCTTTGGGTTCAATTTGCTGCCGAAGTTGTTAAAGTCTCCTCCCTGTAAACCTTGCATTTGTGCGTGTAATATATTTTGAAGTATTGCCAACTTATCATAAAACCTTAATAAAAAAAAGCATCCTACCAGTTAACAACTTCGTATCCATGGGATAAGGCTATCTTCTGCGCTTGCAGGACAAAGTATTGATAAGCTTCAGATTCATTCATTCCTTGTTTGGTTAACCTGCATTTAGTGGATGTTTTGACAAATACTATGGTGAGCGAACATCAGATGTCAAGCACTTGACAAAAGCTATTAAGATGAGAAAGAAACTCAATATCTAATTTCACATATCAATAAAAAGCCTAGTAAACATGGAACAAATATAAACATAACAAAATTTGCATAAAGAAGAACATCAATTGATGTTACTAAATACATTTATGATGGAGGAACATCAATTAACACAGCTAGTGAACTCCAATATTGGTCATCTAAGAAATTTTTTTTTCTGTTTCCTTTTACCATTTAGTTAGTTAGCAGTGACACAATATAATTGGTTCCCCTTTACACAAAGTTCTTCCTTGATGCAATTAAACTCAATTTCGGTACATAAAGCATACATTACATTAGATTACATACGATGATGTTACCTGAAGTAGCACATGGATTCAGATCTTCCAAGTAATCCTATGAGGTTCTCAGGCAGTGAGGAGTCACCCACTGTTAATCCATTCAAGCTAGAACCCATTATCTACCACCAAAAACAAAATTAAAAAAGAAAACAAGTAAAAACCCAGTCTTCCAAGATAATTACAAACACCAAATCAAGAGCCCCGTTGCACCAAACAACAAAAAATCCAAATTTCACCAATAATACACAATGAATGAAGCCCATTTCAACGCTAATTGTTATAAAGATCCAACTTTTACACAACCCCGTCGCCAAATAGTATAAAAGCTTCAACCCCACGGTGCCAAACAACGAAACCAGTCGTAAAAAACACAAAATGAATGATTGGAGAAGAAGGGAAATTGCAAACCTCGCTGAGGTAGCGTTTGTGGGAGTGGAAATTGTCGAGGTAAACCTCATCTTCTGGATCTCTGCTTCGCTTGTGATTCGGAGAAGAATCAGAAACCAGGGTGTCTTTCATCTCATCAACAAGAGATTCCAAATAAAAATGGTGAAACCCTAGATCTAAAAACCCTAGATCTAGAAAATAAATGAAAACTTACCTTAGCTTTTGCGAGAGAGAAGGACGAGGGTGAGCTTCTTCTCTTCTCCTTCTTCTTCTCTGGCTTCGTTTGAGTCGATGATGGAGAGGGAGAGCTTTGTTGGGGGAGAAGGTGTCGAGATGGAAAATGGGAAGAGGGAGAGGGAGGTCTGAGCTTGAGCTCGAGAATGAAAATGGGGAGAGGGAGAGGGAGGTCTGAGGTAGATTGAGAATGAAAATGGGGAGAGCTCTCCCCATTCCCTCCTTCTTCTCGCCCAAAATTTTGATTTCCCTCGCAAATTTTTTTTTTTGACCACGTCAGCTGCTAGCGTGCGACGCACCATCCCTCGCCCAAAACCTCGCCCAACCCTCGACATCTAGAATTGCTCTTTGTACTCTGTTATGCCTTGTTGGTGAGCCAAAGGATGGGATACAAACGTGCACAATTACGGACTTTAGCACTCTGACCTTATAAGTGAGCATGGAGGCCCATGGCAAGTAACATTATTGGACTCTCCCTAATGTGATCAGGTACTCCAATCAGAACAAAGGCAACCATTTCAGCCTTTTTCCCTTAAATATCTGATGCATTTTATTTGACATATGCCTTTCATGCCACCCTCACAACATTCTTCTGATGATTCTCATAATTCTAACGGTGTTCCATTAGGTAGATTCAACGGACTGCTTTCTGGTAATATGTCTAATGTGGATATGATTAGGTTTATTAGAACATCTGGAGAATCAAGGACACATTTGGGTTCAAGTTCAGATAGTTGATTGGACTTCTGTTTATATTTACTGACAAATGTACAATGTGTTTTTTTTTATGGCAGACATGTATGACACATATTTGGGACACCTGATATGTATGACATTTTCTTTTATATTAATGTTAATTTTAGATCAAATGTAAAAATATTGTTTTTTTAAATGTTTACAAAACCTCTTGAAGGATAATATTAAAGTCTTGGCGGACAACGGGCAAACTTTCATGGTTGTTGATGCAGTCGATTTTCACTCCCTGCTTTGACCTTGATCTAAAACTCTATTGACCTACACAAGGAACGCATGTGAGCCATAGACCACCGTTGTAATGGTCGATGGCACTCCGATGCTAAAGTTAGACAAGGATCTGAGGAAGGTGTAATGTTATAAACAGAGAATTTGTAGCATACCTTAGCTTACCAATCTTATGTCTTATTTATAGTGTTTGAGTCTTGGTTCGACCAGGCCATCAATGACATAGTTTAGAAAAGAAGATCTTCATGGAGATCCTTTTCTAATGAGGAGTTGTACTGTGAAGGGGAGTTTCTCCGTTTGCCTTCTGTTCCTAAATACGCGGGAGATAGTTCCTAATCCGAGAGTAATCCATAGATAGAAATCTTCATTTGTGACATATACTCTGGTATTGCATACTAGATTAAAGCAAAGTGTTGTTGCCTTGCCTGATCGAAGCTGATCCTTGAGATACTTGCCTTAGCATGGCTTATGAGTATTGAAGATAGTTGTGAGACACGTGAGTGTAGCAGGCTGTAATGATTTTTGGTTCGTCTGGCGAACTAAATTCTGCAGGCTTGGAACCGTTTGGGCTGGATCAGTGTCGGGCTGACACTTGGGCCTATTATTCTCGAGATCATGATGACATGTGTATGATGTAGAAAGAGAAAATGTTTTGGTGTATCATAAGCTGTTATAAACTCATTCATGACGTATAATATTAAAATTTGATGGCGGTTATAAATTCATTTCTGGCGGATAATATTAAAGTCCTGACAGACAATATTAGATTTCTGGCGGTTATACATGTCGGCTAATGATACACCAAAATGGTCCCAATTTTGCGTTGTACACATGTTATGATGATCTCAAGAAATTATAAGCCCTAGCATCAGTCCAACACTGATCTGGCCTAAACGGTTCTAAACCCTCCCAATGCAGACTACCAGACATACTCGAATTCTTACAGCTTGCTGAGCCCACATGTCTCACAACTATCCTCAATACCCATAAGCCCTACTAAAGGCAAGTATCTCGGGGATTAGCTTCGAACGGGCAATTATAGCAGCCTTTTGCTTCCAACTAGGAAGCAGACTCTAGAGTATATGTCACATATAAAGACTTCTACCTGTAGACCACTCTCGGAACGAGAACTATCTCTCGCGTACCTAGGAGTTAGCACAAGGCTAACATGGAAACTTCCCTTCACATCGCGACTCCTAATTAGAGAAGGATTTTCACAAAGATATTCTTCCCTAAACTAAGCCATCGATGGCCTGGTTGAATCAGGACTCCAGCACTATAAATAAGACATGAGATTGGTAAGCTAAGCTACGCTACAAATTTCTTGTTTACAACATTACACATTCCTCAGATCTCTGTCTGACTTTAACATCGAGTGTCATCGTCCACCACAACGATGGTCTGTGGCTCACATACATTCCTTGTGCAGGTTTTGTAGGTCAAGGTCAAAGCAGGTAGCAAAATATGATTGCATAAGTTTGGTGTCGTCCATCGGGACGACAAAGTTCTTAACCTTTCATTAGCATCATTTTTCTTCAAAATGTAAAGAGATGGTGACCACTAGATCGTGCAACAATGGAGAACAAGGGAACACGTCAACGCTCAGACTGGCGCCATGCCGCCGCTCTCGGCAGTGCAAGTGATGTAAGGGCAGCAAACTCACACACCCGCGCAAGTTACAGTAATGACGGACTCCGGGATAGATTTGTTGTCATCTCAGGTACAACAAATAGCCAAAACGGTTGAGGCTTTCATACAACAGAACCCTCCACCCGCTAACGAAGATCAGGAGTAGCACAGGCCTCCATCTCCGAAAAGGCGACATAAAACAAGCATAGGAGAGTCAAGCCCTTGCTGGTTCTTATTAGACTAGAAGAGGCGGCATAGCTTTCAGCTAAAGTCAATCGACTCATTCAAGACGTTGGCAAAAGAGTTCCTGACGCAGTTTATCGGAAGCCAACACCTCTGAAAGGGCCCACTCTACATATTCTCTCTGAAGCAAAGATCCAATGAAACACTCAGAATGTATGTCACGTGCTTTAATGACGAGCTAACACTCATTGACGATTGCAGCGACGACACAACCGTAATGGATTTCACCATGGGCCTAAAGGAGGGAAAGTTTTATGAATGTCTCACCTTGGAACCCCCTTTGGATATGATGAAGCTCCTCAAAAGCGTCCAGAGGTACATCACCTTATAGGAATTGAGATTTGTGAAGAGTGAAATAGAAGGTCAGAAGAAGTCCTCAGTTCCTAAAGACAGGAATGAAGAAAAGAGGCGTGACGATGAAGAAAATGAACAAGCGAAAACTCAATGACAACCGGTCAGACCCTAGCCGAGCCAGGCCAGAGAAAGCATCCAATTACGTTGGATCAAGAGTCGTGAAACCCCTCAATTCCACCCTATCAGACGTCTTGAATTCCATTAAAAATTGGAAAGATCCGAAGTGGCCCTCACAACAGCGTGGAGACCCCTCTAAGCATGACAACAAGTATTGCTCGTATCTCAAGGAAGGTGGTCATGATACCAACAACTGCAAGAGTCTAAGATACAACATTGAGTAATGGATCCACAATGGCAAGCTAAAGGAATTCCTGAGCTCTGAGAAGTGACCAGAATGATCCAGGGATCGGAAGGAGTCAGTCAAGGAAATAGAGAAGAAAACTTCGGGCATAATCTGTCTTTCATTGAATCGAGCCGGATGAAGACCAGTCGAACAGGTTCCACAAGCGAACTCTGCTGAAAATGCAGACACAACCAGCAGATGAGGACAGACGTGTGTGCCACTCGAGGGTGCAAAACCTCATTTCCACCTTAACATTTACAGACAAAGACCTATAAGTAGTCCAAGTGCCCCCACAATGACGTTCTAGTCATCTCGGTCTCCATTGAGAGGTGGGAGATAAAGAGAGCCATGGTTGATACGCGGAGCTCGCTTAACATTATGTTCTACAACGCGTTCCGCGGTATGGACCTTAAGGAGGAGAACCTGACGTCCTCAGACTACCCGTTGTTCGGATTCAGCGGAGAAAATGCTTCCCGATTGGGAAGATAAGGTTAGCAATAGTGGTAGGAGAGTCACAACTCAAAAAGGCATTGTTTCTGGACTTCATGGTAGTAGACGCGTCATCTACCTACAACTTTATCTTGGGAAGACCATGGCTCCACCAGATAGAAGCAGTGGTCTCCACCCTTCCAACTTACGGCACGAGGCTGCCATTATGTTGCATTGAAACAAATAGAATGTTCCCAGATCCGACAAGATCCAACAGTGCAATCAGAACTAGAACCAGACCTAGTGACTGCAGACGCATAATTCCACTCGCACGAGAGCCCAACAGCGGTGTCTCATTTTGGAAAAAGGAGACAATCAGATGGTACAAGAACAATTTGCTCTTCAACCCATCAGAAGAGAGGTCAATGCAGATGGGACTACAACCCCCCCCCTCCCCCCCCCGACATTCTATCAGTGCAATATTAACTCCCACGCAAGGTTTACTCTTCAACACCCTTAGTGACATTAGCAAAGCCTAGCAATTCGCTGAAAGTATCAACAATCCAACAAAAGCCATTCGAATTCACTTTAGGGTTGGGTCAACTTCTTTCCATCAATAGTTAGTCTATTTTCAGTTGTTCATTTTCTTTCCATAGTCAATGTAGAATTTTAGTTCTTAGAAATTTATGTGATTTGAAAAGAATTACACAAATACACTCTATTGATTACTGGAAAGATATAACAACGGGTGCCCTGAGGCGGATACAAAAAATTTCGTACTACGAGCATTTGAATCTGATGTGGCATAAAGTAAATACTCGCTAAACAGTCTGACGCCCGAAGATGGCAAAGGTACCCCAAGTAAATTTCACTTAACGACTCCTCTGAGAGACATGTCCAAATATTAAGGACAAAGGTGCGAAAAGTGGCTGAGATACAGAGCAACATGTTGCTCCGCCAATTCGCTCCCAAAAAGTGACCCGACAACGGCAACATAGACCTTGCAACGAGTTGCAGACTTCCTCAATCGGGCTCCCAGCCCCCGAAGGAGGTAGAAGGGGGCATATGAAGATGGCCGCAAGCAACGTAGCACTCAAGGTTTCAAAGTGTTGTCAAGCAAGGACACTTTTTCGATACGCAATACTCGGGGTTATTGAGATATATCATCCCGAAAGTATCGATACATCTGCCAACACTTTGATCAACCATAAGCTAGTAGCAGCAGTCGCATACATATGGGCATAGCAGCACAATGTAATATTGAAGCGCAAATGCATAAACGAAAGACTCGCCCCTTGTGAGGGAATCCGTACTTCTCCGCAACATAGAAGAAATTACGAAATCTCAACGAAACAATTAGGTGCTCACCCAGACCAGGTGACCACACTTAACAGTAATTCTCATCATGCCTCATCAATTCAAATATCAGAACATTCGAAAACTCCGACCATGGAAATATCCCTTCATCCTTTGAAAAACTCAAAGCATTTTCTTCAAGTAAAAACATTACAGGAGATACGCTCTGCAAAAGATAGTGCATACAACGATGGAGAAACACCATTATATAGACGTAATGGCTCGCCAAACGAGTTCTTCAACATTAACTGTCAGCATTAAATATCGTATGGGAAACAAGGAGAAAAACGATTCCCAAGAATTGTACAGGTCCGTGTTCATCTAATCAACGAGGCTACATCCAACCCCATTAATTAAGGGGGAGTAACCGGTACTCAACTGTCTCGCAATTCATGTTGTACATCTAATTTTGACACTTGCTTATATGTTTCTTCGAAGCATAATCCACATCAACCTCCTAGTGTCAAACCTGAGTGATCATCTTTACTAAGTCTGGGGTAAATAGACTTACTCGCGCATCCAGATGAAGCTCTCCCAGATAAGGGATTACGCCAACACCACCCTTTGAACTCACCACTGCTCCCAGGCCTTCCTCCGCAGTCTTTCCTTTGTGAGACGGCTTAGTACGTTCCAGAAGAAGATAATGAAGCGAGTTGTTCAACAGACCTTCCAACACCTTGAGATACGACCTAGAGTGAGGCAGGGAACAATGCAAACTATGAGAAACTTGGCCCGTGTCACCACGGCCACTATCGGATAGCCCACTAGTGGGACGATTGCATTCAAAAACCTCAGGCGGATCGTCACAGTAACCTTTTATCGGAATGGTCTCGGGCAGATCGGCACTAGTAGAAGTCACCATTGTAGCTAGCATCAACTGCTACCTCAAAGCTTCCGCTTGCATAGCACTAAGATTCGATATATCTTCAACCCCTGCTAATCGCAGGTGGTCCTTCTCCCAGCCGGATACATCAGACTCCGCCCTGATGGGCCGATCAGCCTCACACTTTTCACTTACTAGTGCAGATCGTTTTGAAGATGACCTTGTTCTAACGCGAGACTTTTTCAAACTCACAAATGAGGCGAGCATCTCAGGCGACCCCTCCGTGTCAAACAAAACAAGAGCCTTAGCTCTGGCGACTTTTATCTTCCTAGAAAGGGCCCACCTTCAGACTTAACTCACAACGATTGGTAAATAGTAGGGTCCTCATGCCAGTTGTCCCATAGCCTACTGCAAATAAAGTTGGTGACACATATGACGTCCACCACATTCTTCTTTGGCAAGTCGTGGAATGTCTCCATAGTGTTTCGCTCCTATGGGGTAAGAGGAGTAGTAGTGAACTGTCCTACAAGGAAACATGAGCAACGATTAGCATACAACCAAATGCAATGAAATAGAAAGAAAAATGTATACTTACGAAGTGGCTTGAACTCTTATTCGAGCGGATGACCCTTGAACTAGAAGTACTTTGAATCCGCAGGAGCCAATAAGCAATACTTCTGCCAAGACTTGAAGTCATCAGGCAAATTCTCAAAGCAAGTCGGCGACATCATTTTACAGGCTAGGTGATCATTTAACCGAGAAGTCAGCAACTGAATCACCCGTGGAGTCACGCGAATGCCAGCTTCCTTCGCCCTAATCAAAATGAGAAGAACGATCGTGTACCCATTAGGCACCAACTGGACCAAAGGAATTCCAAGGAAGTCCCAAATCACATCCAGAAAAGAAAAATGGACTCCAGTTTGGAGCATCCCGCGGTGCACGCAGATGAACCCCGCCGGTGGCAACATTGGCGTCTGATCATCCTTCAGAGCATATAATGGCAGGTTCTCGGGGACCGCGAACTTGCACAGATTTAAACAAGGCCCAATTCAAAAAGCAACATGTCTTCGAATAACTCAAGGCCCTTGGCCAAAGTTGCGACATCGGGAAGGTTTTGTTGAGCCATGAAAAAGAGGAACAATCTTTTCAATCAGAAGATAAACAAACAAGAAAATAGAAGAGTTATATTCCACACAAAGGATGACCTAAATAGGGATGGGATTCATGCCTCTTCTCCACCAAACCAACGCCCATTCAATTAATAAGCGCGCGACTCAAGCAACAATTCAGATTCAATCATCATGAGCAGTGTATATTTGCAAGAGGTGACTTAGCAAACCGATGTGATATCCCACTAACTCGGGGGAGTAGCTGATGATACACCGAAACAGTCCCAATTCTACACCGTAAATGTGTCATGATGATCTCGAGGAATGATAGGCCTTAGCGCCAACCCAACACGAATCTGGCCCAAGCGGTTCTAAGCCCACCCAATGTAGTATGCTCGACGGAGTCAAATTCTCATAGCCCGCTAAGCCCACGTGTTTCACAACTATCCTCAATACCCGTGAGCTCTGCTAAAGGCAAGTAACTCGAGGACTAGCTTTGGATGGGCAATTACATCAACTTTTTGCTTCCAACTAGCAAGAAGATTCTAGAGTATATGTCTCATATGGAGACTTCTACCTATAGACCACTCTTTGAACATGTACTATCTATTGCTTATCTAGGAGCACAAGGCTAACAGGTAAACTTCCCTTCACAACACGACTCCTAATTAGAAAAGGATTTGCACGAAGATCTTCTTCCCTAAACTACGCCATCAATGGCCTGGTCGAACCATGACTCCAACACTATAAATAAAACATGTGGTTGGTAAGCTAAGGTACGCTACAAATTTCTTGTTTACACCATTACACCTTCCTCAGATTCTTATCTAACTTTAGCATCAAAGTGCCATCACCCACCACAACGGTGGTCCGTAGCTCACGTGCATTCCTTGTGCAGGTCAGCAGGGTTGCAGGTCAAGGTCAAAGCAGGGGGCGGAAAACAACTGCATCATTGGCCATTCAAGATTCCTTGCAGTTATAAACTCATTCATGGCATATACACGTGCCGCCCATTCTGAAGTCCAAACATTTATAAATTTATAGCCGGCATATATATATGTCACCCAATCATTTTCTGTCATTTGTAAGCGTCACAAATAAATTTTATAGTTGGCGTATATATGTTGCCGCTAAGTTTTGCTGCCGGATATTGTGTTTTTTTTTAAGATTCGAAATTATTCCTGACAGATTAAAAAACTTATGCGCCGGTACAATCCCTTTCTCGGTGCCAACAATCGTGATGGATAATTTATCCGCCGGTGCAAGACTTTCAAGGCAGATATAGCTTTTCTTGCACCGGAATTAGGCATTTCATGTCATATATCATCCGCCAGAATTGCCCATTTTTATAGTAGTGTTGTATTTCTAAAGGAAAAACTTCGAACGAAGAAACTAATGAATCAGTTACACACCAGAAGCGTAGCAAACCTACAGGTTCTAAAGATTTAACTATCGAAAAATGAAAAATTAGAAAAATAATTCAAGCACTAATGCTTCCGAAGAAGCAATTCTTGAAACTCCTGCAGAAGTTATATATGCTTTAGCAGAACTTGTACATGAAGCTCCAGTAGTAGCATTATATAATGTTCCTGAAGAGGTTATGGCTCTAGTCGTAGCATGTCATGACGATCCAGAATAGATCATGAAACTTCAAAAGCATTATTAAATGACGTTCCAGAAGATGTTATGTTTGAAAAATCTAATTTCTTCATAACCCTAAGAGAAAATTATTCATATCCCTGAAGTGACTTAAAAGCCTTCGAAAAGGCTCAGGCTCCTGATAATAATGAGATCTCAATATATTAAGGAAAAATTGAATCAAATGAAATGATCATCATGATATATTCACAAATATGATAGGTACCAAAATATCAAAGGGCGATGATAAAATAACAATATTCAACCACGAATTATCTATGAATGTCGATAAATGAAATGATTGGCCAAATGGAAAGATGTTGTCCGAGCAAAATTGGGTTCCCTTAAGAAATATGGTGTCTTTGGACCTATAGTGCAAACACTAACTTGTGTAAACTTGTTGGTTTCAAATGAGTGCTTGTAAGAAAACAAAATGACAAAAATGAAATTATCAAATATAAGACAAGACTAAGAGTTCCTACAGAAACCGACATTTGATGAAATATATTTACAGTTATGGATATGACTATATTTTATGCGAATTATTTGGGTTGAACAAAAATTGACCAAACCAATTAAACCGACCGAAACGATCAAAACCAATTCGATCGGGTCGGTTTAAGTTCGATTTGGTTTGGTTTCGATTTAAAAAAATTCAAAACCGAAGTGGTCGGTTTGATTTTCGATTTCTATGTGATTTTAACCGACAAAACTGAACCGACCGAATATATATATTAAATTATATATTTTCATATAAAAATTATATAATATGTTTTAAATAGTCTGTGGGTTCAGTTTTAGTCGGTTTGGTTCGGTTGCGATTTTTCATAATTTAGAATCGGTTCGATTTTGTTAATGGTCGGTTCGGTTTCAATTTGAAATTTTGAAACCGATCAAAGTTGGTTCGGTTCACAGTTTAGATGAAAAACGGAACCATCGATTAGGTTTTCAACCCTACGACTTATAAATATCGTAACTACTTATATATATGAGAATATAGATACAAATATTTATAAATCCCTCAAGGATTTACTTTGCTAGACACAAATATTTACATGAAAATCCAGGAAGGATTTACTTTGCCTGAAGTAAAGCCATGAAATAATTACTCAATACAAGTAAAACATGTTTTATACGATTTAAACCATTCCAGAATAATGTAGTATACTTGTCTTAGTAAATATATGTGTAAGGAATGTTATGCTAATTTGAGTATGTGTCTTTATTAATAAACCGGTAACTACTTTTGTTGTACTAACAGTATATGATAATAATATAACTCTTATTGGACCTTGAAAATATTGTTAATTATATAATGAAAATTTTGCAATTAAAGACCTTGGAAGAAAACCTTTTGTCTCGGCCTATAGGTCGAGTAAATTACTTGTAGAAATTGGTCCATCAATCAAGGTATATTGATAAGATTTATAACACTTTTAACACAGACAACTCTCGTCCACTTAGTATGTCCAGGGTCGTCCGATCTTTAGATCTCAAAAAAGACTTGTGTCAACCAACTAAAAGATATTTGGTCCTGAAATACCATATCTTAGTATTATTGATGTATTGTTATATTTGGCACCAAGTCCGTAACGTGATATAGTTTTTTTTTTGTGCATTTACTTGCAAGTATAGTTTTGCACGAACTTATAAATATCGACATGGCATTATACATATATTTTGTTGGATCAATGATGTGAGTTTATTCCTATGATTTATCTAACCATTCCCACCTAGTTGGTTATGCAGATTCAGGTTATCTGTTTGACCCTCATAAGGGTTGCTCACATACTTCATCAAAGGAGATTGAATGAAACGCATTCCAGTAAAGTTCTTTATCCACATGGAATCAGAAGAATCATGTGATTGAAGTCGAACAGTTTCAGTATAGTAACAACTTTGCAGATCTCTTCATCAAACTTGTTTATGAAATTAACACGCACGACTTAATCATCAAAATATTTCATGTTCTACTATCATGAGCGAGAGTCATTATCATGGTGAGTATCAAGAAGTATACCACCCCTACAATGCATCCCGAAGTATGCTATAGATCATTTCAAAATATACTATTATGCACGTTGTACTCTTTTTCCTTTGACAAAATTTTTTCCACTGGATTTTCAGGTCAAGGTTTTAACGTGGCAACATTATGCGCATTGAGCGTCCTGAAGTGTGCAAAAGTGGTGCTGATGCAGGAGGGTTTGTAGGGTTCCTAATTTGCTCTCAAATAAATAACTTATTCGTAATCTTTCAATTGAATTAGGTGTCTTTTTAGTTTCCTTTTAGGATTAGACTTTACTTTTTCTTTTAGGAATAGACTGTTTGTTATTTTAGTATTTGATTCTACATTTTCTTTTAGGAATAGGCTGATTATTATTCAAGTTATTTGAGCACTATAAATAGAGTTCTTCCTCAATATTGTAGGATACTTTTGATTTGAATAATTTTAATTGAACATCATAGATATTTCTCGGTGTTTTTGGGTAATCTTTTTGTGTTCTTCCCTTATGAATTGTATGTTGAAAGTAGCCTGCAGAACAATCGCTATTATGTCCAACGACAGTTGGTATCAGAGCTTCAGCATTTTCTTGGGTGAGATTTCATCAGTTTTTACGGCTGGTGGTCATGGTCGACGCGGATAGGTTTCGAATGAGGAAGCCCCAAACCATGATCGTAACGTTCAGGATGTGATGATTGAGGATTTACAAAGGCAAGTCCCGGCGTCTACGGCGCAAGATTTCGGTGATCGTGAGATGGAAGATCACGATTTTGATTCCAACTTTGAAAACCCGTATCACAATCGTGTTCGATTGTGGGATCACCATGGTTGAGAGGATCGTCATGGAAACCTCTTTTTGGTACGTTACAGGCTGAAGGATTCGTTGATTGGTTGAATGAATTAGAGCGTACTTTTAAATATAAGGAAGTCCCAAATCGTGTCAAAATAAAATTGGTCGCCATCAAACTCAAAGGCAGAGCATTTGCGTGGTGGGAGCAGTTGAGGCCATCACAAGACAGGCAAAACAAGACCAAAATCACTAATTGGGGGAGGATGAAGAAGAAGATGAAGGGTCACTTCCTTCCTTTCGGCTACACTCAAACGTTGTTTCAGCGACTTCACTCGTTGAAGCAAGTCACACGATCGGTAGATGATTACACGGAGGAGTTTTATCAATTGATGGCCCAGAATGACTTATCTGAGACGGAGGAGCAGATGGTGGCACAGAATTTGGGGGATTACGATAGCCCCTCCAGGATGTCGTCAGCCTTCACTCGTTGTGGACCATTTTTGAAGCCTACCAGCGTGCACTTGCTGTGGAAAAACAACAAAACAGGAAGCCCATGATCAGAAGTGATCAAAGTAGTCGGTCAGTTCGCCCTCAAGAATCTCGTCCTACGCAGCAGCCACCGCAGAGTAATTTTAACTCAAATATTAGATGTTTCAAATGTGATGAACACGGACATAGCGAATGAGTGCATGAAGCCTGCTATTCAGAAGGGCAACAATCTCCTGATTAAGGAAGACGTGGTAGACGAAACTTAGGAGCTTAGAGAGCATGTATATGACAATGACGAAGATGGAGATGTGCTGTATGGATTAATTATGAGTGTTTTTAGTTTCCTTTTAGGATTAGGCTTTACTTTTTCTGTTAGGAATAAACTGTTTGTTATTTTAGTATTTAATTCTACTTTTTCTTTTAGAAATAGACTGCTTATTATTCAAGTTATTTGAGCACTATAAATAGAGTTCTTCCTCAATATTGTAGGATACTTTCTATTTGAATAATTTTAATATAACATCAGAGCTATTTCTCGGTGTTTTTGGGTAATCTTCTTGTGATCTTCCCTTGTGAATTGTTTGTTGAAACTAGCCTGCAGAATAATCGTTATTTTGTCCGGCGTCAGGTGGTTGTACTCTTTTTCCTTCAAAATAGTTTTATTTTTTTGAATTTTTCTGTCAAGGTTCTAATGAGGCAACCATGGTGGTAATACAATCTTCATTGCATAAAGGATATACTCATGTTCTCCAGAAGAGATGAAATTTGAATGCCATTTTAAAAAATCGTTGCATGGTAATAGACTAAGACGGTTTACAATCTCATCCCTTTATTGGGGTAATCATGGAGAGCATTCAATAACAGGGACTTGATTTGGCTAAAGAATTTAGATAATTTGCAAGTTATACTCTTTCCCTTTGCTGGCGCTTTGTCCCACAGGGTTTTCCCAACAAGGTTTTCATGAGGCATCATTTCGTGCATAAAAAAAGACTTTAAGTGAGAGACAACATGCGATGAACTTCTAAGTTAGAGTATTATGGAAGCTTCTAGCATATAGTGGATGTCCACCTCCATCCTCCTCATGCTTATGAGGTGGCATAGTATAAGCCTATAATGTTATGAGGTGTCAAGTGATTACATGATGTAAGTTGCCTATAAATAGGTTTTTGTTAATAAGTTAAGATGTAGAAAATGAACACGACTACGGTGCTTGGTCCAGGGTGTCTGTTTGGTGCCTGGTGGTACTAAGCACAATAGATGTGCATCGAGATAGGATGCCTAATTTGCTAGATGAAGTTTCCTTATTTTGTAGCAAACATGCTATAGAAATGCCTAACCTTGATGAATTTTATGTTCCTCGGGGACGGTCATGACGTAATGTTGAAAAGATGACAAACATGCATCGTTATCGGGTTCAGTTATTTAATGTTGTTATTGATTTGCAACTTCAAGAGCTCAACAACCATTTCAATGAAGTGAATACTAAATTGCTTTTATGTCTTTCATGCCTGAGTCCAAATGATTCCTTCTCGGATTTTGATAAGGAAAAATTGATTCGTTTTGCTCAGTTTTATCCAAATGATTTCTCAGAAGTACAACTTGATGCTCTTGATAATCAGTTGGAGACATTTATCATTGATGTAAGGTTGAATAGCGAGTTCTTGAATTTGACAGGAATTAACAATCTTGCTGAGAAGATGGTAAGGACAAAAAAAACATTTTGTATCCTTTGATCTATAGGCTTATTACTTTAGCCTTAATATTACCAGTTGCAACTGCAAGTGTTGAGAGAGTTTTTTCTGCTATGAAGATTATCAAGAATCGATTTCGTAATCGAATGGGAGATCAATGGATGGCAAAAAGTTTGATTACATACGTTGAGAAAGATATATTTAATGACATCGATGACGAGGTGATTATGCAGCATTACCAGAACATGAAAACCCGCAGAGAGCTTTTACCTAAATCTACCGTGCGTCTACATTGACTCATTATGTATGTTTCTTTTGTAATACTTTTAAAACTCTATTTTAAACATATTTATCTATTTATTTTAAGAATTAAATTATCTATGATTTTTTTGCCCCCCTTTGTCTGCAATCCTGAATTCGCCCCTGAACAGAATAGAACATATACAAAACATACTAAAAAAATACAAGTTTTCATTAAAAATCTAAACAAAAGGGAAAGGTAGGAGTACTGAGGGTGTAAAGGGGAAGTTGCTATTAGATCACATGGCTAGTGCCTATTCTGGATTCGCAAGAAAATTTGTAGCAGTGAACAAATATCAGGAGGATATTCTACAAGTGTTATTTTCAAAAATATCTTTCATTGACATTTTCGTGGAAATATTACTTAGTAAAACGTCACTAGGACTGTTTTTTAATTGAAGATTAATGTAGGAGTTGTGTAATGTTTTGTAATTAGGATCAACACATCAACATGGACAATGCCTTTACGCACACCTCTGACCTCGCACTGAATTGTAATTCTTTAAAGTAGTTTTAACTTTTAATGTATCATATAAGCACAAGAAAATGTTTAATTTCTTAGAAATTTATACTCTTAATTTGATTGCAGGCACGTGCAACCACGCATTCCATTTCCATTGCATTAGCAGATGGCTGAAAACCCGTCAAGTGTGTCCACTGGGTATGTTACTCATCTTTCTAAGACATTCGTATTTATGTCTACACCTCTTCATGGTGTTGAATTTACTCCATTTTATTTATTTATTTATTTATTTATTTGTGATGACATGCAGACAACAGTGAGTGGGAATTTCAGAAATATGGACAATAGGACCAGCCGAAAACACTACTTAGGGTGTGTTTGGTTGCATGGAATCCTATGCCATAGAAATTCATGAGGGGACCACTACATTTTAGGCTAAATTAATATATCACTCCAAATCCACCATTTGGTTTTGTGATCAATGGTGGGAATGAAAGTCCCATGAACATGAGAATCACATGCCTTAGGGGGCCAAGGAGTGAAATTCTCATGTTTATGAGACTTTCATTCCCACCATTGATCACAAAATCAAGTGGTGGTCAAATGTTAAATGTGGAGTGATATATCAATTTAGCCTAAAATGTAGTGGTCCCCTCAAGAATTCCCATGACATAAGATTCCATGCAACCAAACACACCCTTAGTGTATTTAGTTTGAGATAGATTGTTGCAGATACACACGACACTGTACCCATACATTTGTTTTAAGCATACAATTCAGTGATTTTGGAAGAACAAAGAAATCCCATTTTCCCATTATTGTTGCAAATTCTATAAGACTATTTTGTTGTCGAAAAGGCTGATCTACACCATCTTATAATGTTTTCCAATCAAAAGTAGATTTGCAATATATCCATGTTTGATGCGTCTAATTATAGCCCAGAATATTGCTTGTTAGGTACTTTTGTCGAGTTTGGATATACCAATGCGAAATCAATTTGAAAGACCTTTAACTATTTTTCGTGGTCAAAACCATTATTTTATATAGTTCTAAATGATATAATAGTGACTTGTCCAAATTTCAATTCTCAATAGTTGTAGAGCCCTACATGAGAAATTATATATACTAGAGGTGGATGCACACTACATGCATGTAAATAGTGGATGTAGATTATAGAGGAAGAAGATGAGCTGCGGTGGTTGCAAAACAGTGAGAGAGGAAGGCAGGAGTGATTGCGAAACAGAGAGTTGAAAGAGGGTGAGAAAAAAGGGGGCAGTGATGGTTGCAAAACAAAGAAGTAGAAAGGTGGGGGAAGAGGAAGATATACTATAAGGTTGAAAATGTACACATTTTACTGTTTATTAATCGATGTTTGAGAGATGTTAGTTTTGATTTAAAAAATATGAAATATGGAGGGAAAAATGGAAAATGGAAAATGGAAAATGAAAAAGTTAGATATAAGGCCCTTGTTATAATTTATAGATAATTATAAGGCTTTAAATAAATTGTGTTAGGGTTTATGTATAATTAATAAATGTTTATAGGGGTTGGCTTTGATGGAAAATATAAAGGTTAGATGTGAGGTTTTTATGATTTATAGATAATTTGAGGGCTGTAAATATATTATGTTAGGGTCTTGGGTGTAATTAATGAATGTTTAATGGGGTTGAATTTAAATGTAAATAGCATGTGTTTGGGAGAGAGAAATGGGGAATCCAAAAATCAAGTTGAAGACATACAAATCATTGTTCACAAGGCACCTCAATCTCCACATGGAACCTGATGAGACATCAAATAGTCACTCAATCACAGTCGTTGCCTAGGTCCAAGATACGCCAGTCCTAGAGACACTGGTCTTAGGGTTTGGCTCGGAGCAATAAGGCCTGAACAGTGGATCTCAGAGTTGTCATAGGCCCGAGATCCACTTGCACGAAATCAGCTCAAGCCCAATCAAGCATTGAGTCTCCATCACGCCCTCAATCGCAGGGATAGTTGGGGAGGAAAGTATCGTTATAAGATTCAATGAAATGAGGAAGAAAGGAACATACACATATACGCAAATATACACACTGCAATTTTACATTCAGTTTTCACTTTTTTTCAAACCCCTATCTGACTTAAGCATTGAAATGCATTCAGCCACCACGACGGTGGTCCTGGGCTTAACCACTGCTCTTTTTGCAGGTTACGTATCATCTAGATTGGTGGAGACAGATTTGAACACATCAAAACCATTGCTTAACAACATAGAATCCATTTGAATAATAACTTTACCAATCCCCAACTCTAAATTTTTAAGCCTTCAACACAAGGTAGCTATTTTGCCTGATTTTTCGAACCTTCCCAAATAAAAAATTCCTTGCTCCTTGACATCGCCCATGATCATTGCGAATCAAAATCCCGCCTGCTATTGCTTTCTCCTTCGATGACCCATCTAAATTCAAAGCACACCGACTCGACGGTATTGCCAAAATAAAACCAAAGGCAGTTTCTCCTTGACGTTCTTGATGGTAAAACCCAACTTGCGCAACACTTCCTTACCATGAATCCCAGCCTTGGGATGAAACCTAATTTACCAAATGAAGCTAGACCCACTGCCATGCCTAGAGATGGATAAGTGGGCTTAGGGGCTTGATTTATTGGCCCTTTGGGTTTATGGGTACATTTAGACTTGGTGGGTATAAATGGGTGTTTTGTTTGGTTTATGGATGAAATTCCAAAACCCATATTCTTTTTCTTGAAACACAAACAGGATTTTAAGGACCCCTGAACTTTTTTTTTTATTAAATTCCAATTGATGAAAGAAAGTTACAAGCGTTCAAACAATTTATAGGGTATAAGCAGCAGTACTAGTATTACTTGTGAATTTTCCTTGGTGCATAGGCTGCTTTGTATTTCAAAACTTGAAAGTCAAGCCATTGTAGAAACTCTGCACTAACACTCATTTTAGAAAGCCATGATGAGGACACTTGATGAGTAAATCTTAAAGGTAGTCTCATGATTCTTAAAAATGATCATCATATGCTTGAGAAAACTCTTCAGTTTCTCTTCTAATTTATAAGGTCATTCTCATGGGAAAGTATTTCTCTAAAATCCTTCTAAATAAATCCTCCCATGATTTGATGGAATTGGCATGGAGAGAGTTTAGTCACGAAGTGGCCCAGTCCTTAAGGAAAAACTAAACAATGAATCTTAACATTTTCCACATTTATGTTTTTTTTTTTTGAAAGTACAATAAACTTCAATAAACTTTCAAATGATGGACATATAGGCTTTCTCAATCAAGCCCATGGAACGTTAGCAACATATTGATAATAGTTGGCCGAATTTCAAATTGAGTTATCGTGATAGGTGCAACTCAATGCATATGTAAACATTAGTAGTAATGGGAACATTGTATTCTCAGATCGAATGTTCTGTCATCTCAACGTTGATTTAGCAGTGTGGCAAGACAGGTGGAAAGGAATGTGGGAAACAAGATTGAAAATAATGTGGTGAAGAGGTCAAAATTGAGTCATGGTGGCTAGAAAACCTAGTGAACGAATCAAGCGATAGCTAGGGTGGTCAGAAAATTTTGGTAACAAACCAAGCATTTGGTGGACCATTCCCAATCTTTCATAAAATAAGAAAATGAGATGGAAGGGTGACAGTAATATCCTTAAATGGTTGCTAATCTAAGCAAACAACGTTTTAAAGGGATTTTATCTTGTTAATCTATAAGAGACAAGATAGATTGAAATCAGCATGTTATGTAGTTATCTATTATTGCTTGATTAGATACGGTGTTAAAGCATGATCATAAAAGCTTGTATCCAACAGTACAAAGTCTAAAATCAAGAAATGCTTGCAAGAAACCGGATTGTAGCACAAGATCACGTAGTCTAATTAAGAATTGTACTTGTGCAACCGCTCCGCGGACTGATTGATATGAGAACAATGTGTGTCAAATACTCACTTAGGGTGTGTGTTTCTAATCCAAAACTGTTAGTTGCACCATATCCCTCTGTGGTCCGGGGCTTACTTTTGACTCGGCATACCGGGTGAGTTACCCATGTGACAACAGCCTCCTGGAGTTCATTGAATGATTAAATGCTACGTCACATTGAGCTTTGGGCAACACAAAATTCAGCAATTTTACCTTGATATTGGTTGTCCTATGAACATCGTTCTAATTAGCTCTAATCATGGTTGATTTTATTAAGTGTCCTGGTTTTACATAGCTAGAGTAATGAAAAGGGCTAGGTTTCAAAAACAAGGCTAAGTTTGCCCTCTCTGTTTATGGTAGTTTATTAATATAGGCAAATACACAGTTCGTTAAGATGCAAAAACATAAAGAAACCCCAAGCAATGTCCAATCAAATTTCATTCAACACCCAAGCCACCAAAACACTGTCTGAAAGGAATACGAACTTGTGAGCTTAGACACAAGGTTTCCACCGTGGGGAAGAGAGAAGTGTTTTTTGAAAGCTACTTCTCCTTGGTTCAAGCCCATTTTTATTCTCCCCCACAACACGACTAGTCGTCCATTACAAAAAAAAAAAAAAAAAAGTTAGTCTTACTAAAAAAACAATCATACTTTTTATTTTTATTTTTTTTTACTTCGGTGGGTGTCTAAATAAATAAACACATATCAAGCAATTACAGATGCAAAGATAGTTTACTGGTCTTAGTCAAGAAGTCAAATTATTTTTTTGCTAAATCAATTAAAACCATTGTGTAAACCGTAAATCAAATATATATGACTTCCACTATATTTTAAATATGATTATTTTTTTGTGGTGCAAGTCAATTAATTTATCCTAAAGCTAACAGTCTACAAAAAAAAAAAAAAAAAAAAACAATGTCCAAGTTGCACTCGACTTTTTGAGGTATTAAAAAACAATAAAATACAAAAGTGATCACTTTCTCACCAAATCAAATATATATAGGGGAGTCTGTTATGTCTGTCTAGGCTAGACTTCATAATGCCTCAATCCTGAACATGAGTTGAGTTGTTAAGGAACCATCTTTGCCGGGACAAGTTAGGTCCCTATAGTTATTTGGCTCAGTTTTTTAGAAGACATGCGCTGGGAAGGAGTTTGTTATGTCTATCTATACTAGACTCTATTTGAGTGATGAGTTGTCCATGGACTGGACTCTATCCGATGTGTCATACCTTGGCTCCATAGAGGATTAGGTCACTTGCGCGGTGAACTGTTGTTGCCTTCAGGGGCGCTAGGCTCGATCGCTTGTGCACCATTTCGGTTCACGTAGTTAGGCCAAGTTATCTTAGGAGTAGTGAGCCATCCAGAGACTGGACTTGCTCGCCCATCGGCAGTGGCATGTCCATGGATTGGGTCTGGCTCGCATTTGTGCCATCGCGGTCCTGTGGTTGGACTAGGCTATCTTAGGAGCGCTGAGTTATTTTTGGATTAAACTCGCCCGCTTGCAATGGATTGTTTATGGACTAGGTTTGGTTCCCCTGCAGTGAACTTTCTATGGACAAGGTTCAATCTGCAATTGAGATGCCTTGGCTTTTGAGACGGAACAAGCCACTTATGTGGCAAGCTGTCGACATCCTAAATAGGACTAGGCTTGGCCACTTGTGCGCCTTTTTGGTACAGGTGTTAAGATCAGACTTTGTTGCGTGGTGAGTTTTCTGAGGACTGGGCTCAACCTATCGTATCATACCTTGGCTCCTCAGGCGAACTAGGTCACTTGTGCGGCGAGCCATCGTTGCCTTCAGTGGGGCTAGGCTTGGCTGCTTTTGCTCCACTTTGACCACATTTCAAAGGACCAAGTCTTCCTTTATAGAAGGAGTTGAGCATGAAGTAGAGTCATTTTAAAGAGATTATCTTTATTGATCTACTTCAAAAGTGTTACATGCTACCCTCGTTGCTCCTTACCAGTAAGCCCTTGGCTTGTTGCTCCATCTTTCTTTGGGGGACTTGAGTCGATCGCGGTTACTTACCCAATAACTTCATCACCATGTAATGGCATTCTCTAGCGGAAGAATGATCTCCCTTGATAGTTCATGTCTCTCCATTGACAAGCACTTGAAGCATTGGTATTGCATAGACGAGTGCCCCCATCTGGTGTAGCCGAGGTCTTCCCAAGATATACTGTACGGGGAGGGGTAGTTCACCATGATGAACTCTGCCACGAGGAGCTTCGCTGGTTTCCCTACTCCTACGGGTAGATTGATGCTTTCGACTGAGTAACTTCGGCGACACTGAAAATTGGTTGTCCGGCTTCAACTCCTTTTCTCTCAGCCGTA
Source organism: Berberis thunbergii (assembly GCA_003290165.1). Taxonomy (NCBI): domain Eukaryota; kingdom Viridiplantae; phylum Streptophyta; class Magnoliopsida; order Ranunculales; family Berberidaceae; genus Berberis; species Berberis thunbergii. The sequence goes on from QNQO01009060.1 coordinate 24,283, forward strand.
TTCGGTGGAATGCTTCCAGGAACAAGATATTGGCTTAGCTCCCTGTGTCCACCAGTGACCTTTTGAGGCCCAATTTCGATACGATAATCATGATAACCAGGGCGTTATTGTGTGGGAAGTAGACCCCTTGCATGTCTTGCTCGGTGAATGTCAAGTCCGGAGTTGGGTGTTCCACCCAAGAATGTTTGACTGGGCGGTCTCGTTGTGGGGACATGTCTGCAACTCTCGAATTTCTCGCTTCCTTAACCGGTTAGATTTTTTTGATCCGTTGAGCGCATTATACAGGACATAGATGATGTCTGCAGCCTTTTCTTCGGCATCTGGGGATGCTTCTTATTTCTCTTGGGGCTGTTTCTCATGAAATTTTATGAATTTTTCGAGTCTTCCCCTTTGAACCCAGTACCCTTTCATGTTCTTGAGACTTTGGCAGTTCTGGGTGATGTGGTCATGACCCTTGTGATAGTCACAGTATTTGGGATTGTTTTTTATTTTTGGGGGAAACTTGATGTCCTCTCAGTTTTTCATCTTGGAGAGGATTTTGGCAAGGCTAGAGTTGAGGGGAGCGAACTTAGTGAACCTCACGCAAACGTAGTTGGTAGCCCTGTCAAGTTTGGCTTTTTCGGACCTGGCCCTGTCGTTGTTCTTCCTCTTCTTTGACATGTCCTCCTCTTCGATCCTCTTTTCCTCCTCTTGTTCCAGGCCCTGGAGGCTTGCTTGGCCTCATTTTCACCTACTTTTTTTTGCGGTTAGGATCTCCTTTAGAATGATTTACTTTTACGCACTTTTCAACAAGTCTGCCATATCCCTTGGGGGTTCAAGGGTGAGGAAGTTATAGAACTGACCTCCCTAGAAGCCAACAATGAAAGCGATAACCGATGTATCGTCGCTACAGCCGCCGATCAGGGTCAACTCATCGTTGAAATGAGTGACATACTCTTTGAGGGTCTCGCTTTGCTTCTGTTTGAGACTCAACAGGTAGTGAGGCTTTTTCCGATTCATTGGTTTTTTATGAATCTTGTGATAAATGCCTTTTCCAAGAACTGGAACAAATTGGTAGATATTTGCTGGAGACTGTGGAACCAGATCACACAACCTACTTTAGGCTGGTGGGAAAAATTCGACATGGAATGGCCTCTAAGCTTTCTTTGAGCACCATCAAGTGATGGTAATGGCACAAATAGTCTGACGGATCTAATGTCCTGTCATAGAACTCATGGAGGGATGAACTTCTTTGGAGGTGGGGCTCTCATGACCTCCTCCAAAAATGGAGGAAAGGTAAGGTCGTACAAAACGATAAGATCAGTTGCCCCGAGTCGGAGTAGGTTCCTGACTGTGGGACGGTCTATTTTCGAGGCATTGTCCCTGTGATCCCCATCGTCCTTTAGGTTCTCATGTCGGTTAGTTCTTTGATCCTCCATAGGGAGGTTTCACTTTCCTAGACGTGCTCTCAGGCATCCTCTTTGGTATGGATCTCCGCCACCTTGGTGCGGCTGCTATCAATCCTAAGCAAATCTCTCCACCGCCTGCTCCAGATGATCAAAATAAAGCAGGATCTTGTCTATTCGGAGGTCAGTAGTGGCTGTTTCAGCGGCTAGGCCTTGCGACTGCTCAGCCCCCTCGATTGGATTGATTTGATCCTGTGGGGAGCTTCTCTAGCTGGAGGGTTGTTTGGTTTGGCATTGTTGAGTGCTCGAGATATGGTGCTAGTGGCCATTTTTTGATGTTCTGCTTACCTTTGAAAAAACTTTATATGTTCATTTTAGGGAAAACTTATCGTCGTTATCCCCACATATAGTGCCAAATTGATGTGTTTAGATATGTCCTCGCTGATTCCGACTATATCAAACCAGCAAAAATGAGCAGTGGTTAAGCCAGGGACCACGGTTGTGGTGGTCGAAGGCATTCCGATGCTTAAGTCAGATATTGATGCAAGAAAGCCTGAAGACTGTATGTAAATTACAGTGTGTATGCGTAACTTTCTTTTTCTTTTTATTGATTCTTATAGCAAGAATTCCTTCCCCAACTGTCCCTGCGATTGAGGGCGTGATGGAGGGAAGAAATCTTGTATAAGATCTTACCTGTGCATGACGGAGTCTCTTTGGCACTTGGCTATGTTATGACCTAATTCTTGATTGGGCTAAGAGTTGATTTTGTGCGAGTGGATCTCGCGCTTGTGATAACTCTGAAATTCATTGTGCGGGCGTTATTGTCCTGGGCCAAGCCTTGAGACCCGTGCCTCTGGGGCTGACGTGTCTTGGGACTGGGCACTAACTTACGGGCTAAATAGTAGTTTTACATGGGTCTGTGTGAGATTGCGCTAAAACCTTTACATGCTAGGGTTAGCTCATGCCATGTGTATGGCTGTGATTGACTAACTATTTGATTTCTCATCAGATACATTTGTGCATTGTGAGACAAAACTCAAGATGATGGAATATTATTTGATTTGATGTTTTAGTTGCCTTAGAATATGCTTTTGAGTTGATGCTTCATTTTCCTTGCATGCTCCATGCTTTTAAAATTAGTCATCTGATGATTCTTATTCAAAAAAAAACTAAATGCATGTAATTGCAATGATTTTGCATGTATCAATATGTTATTAAGACAAAAAGAACCAAACATACTATTAGACTTTGTAGACCAATTGATAATCCTCAATTAAATATGATTACTTAGTAAAAGTCAAAGAATTATTGGGTAAACGAGAAAACTACAGACGGATCAACCCTATTATAACCTCCAAGAAATCATTGACATATTTAAATCGCCATATCAACAATCAATAACCTCACATGATCTTCAAAAAGAATTCAATAACCTTAAGCAAGAAATTCATTAACTCAAAATTGAAAATCTACAAATATAAAAAAGAATTAATGATTTTAAAATTAAACAATTACCAAGAAAACAATCTACCTAAAATGTCATTCAAAGTTACAAGAAATTTTCAAGAAGAAAACGAATATTTTTCAAATAGAGATTTCAAAATTTATGTTCTTCCAAATTTATTTAATAGTTTGTCTGATTTTTAGCTCTGTACCTAATGGAATGACCAACTAAGATAGGCCAAAGTTTTAAGTATGGTTCGTTCAAAGTTGATATGCGAGTTTCGTTGAAAAGGTTTTGAAAAGGGTGTTAAAGCTTCAAAAGGCTAAAGAAAAACAGTCTGCGAGATATGGAAAATCTAAGGCTCGGTCCTTTATGACCAATAATGTAGTGGCCAGTCTCTCAAAAGACAAAGCTCATGCTAATAGTAATGAAAATTCAAAAACCAAAAGAAAACAAACAAGCTAGAACGTCAAAAGGGTACTCTTACAAACTAGAGTTAGATATTATAGATTATAGCCTAACTAACTATTTAGAATCCACCAAGGTGAGTCCTCATGAATGGATTAAAGCATATTTGTAGGCTCATAATGTGTTCATCACGAATAAAGCCTTGGAAAAATCCAATCTTATCTTTACAATTATAACGACAGTTCACTCCATTGAACAGTGAATTTTTGTATTCAATTTGATATTCGTTTCCGATTTTGCCTTCCAAACTCTATGTTATTTTCTAAAAAATGTCAAAGTTGCTAAAAAGTGCAAAAGGGTGTTTATGTAATTAAATAAAATACTATTAAACATTTTTACTATTTTATCCTCCCGCATTTAAACTATTTATAATAAAAACTAGCCCATACAAAAAATACTTAATTATACTAAAGCACCTATTATAATTTAGTTAAAATCCTCTAATTATTTATAAATTATATAAAGGCCCTTACATCTAACTTTTGTATTTTTCATTTTTTACTCCACATTTCATACTTTTATACGTATGCCCAAAATATAGTTCATTTGAAGCCTCTTATTTATTTATAAATCAATCATAAGCCCTTAAAATTACGTATAATTAATTTTTAGAAATTAAATAATTGTTTTTAATATTGAATTCATGTAATAAAATAAAATAAAAATATTGAACATCTCACGTGGATGCAAAATGTTCTTACTCATATAGCTTAATGGATATTTTCCCTCCCCACCAATAAGAGTCGGGGCCTGACCACTAGCTTTATGGAGAGAAGGGTATACCATTATGTATAGGGAAAGATGGCCTTCTCTTCATGATCCATCAGTAAAATATTGCTCCTTACTTCCTTTGAAATACATTCGTTTCCATTCTCTCTTTGGTACACAAAATAATTATATATATTTCCCCCGAAGAAAAGGAAGTTGGCTCTAATACCAATTTCTACCCATGATTACCAACAGAAGGATAAAGCAAGAAGATGAACAAGAATGAACAAGAAAATTGTCCACAGTAGGTAAACATAAGATAAACATTAACTGTAAAATCTTTTAACTAATTTGCATAAAAAAATTTAGAAAAAAGAAATAGATAATGCATGATTTAAGAAACAAACTATTTATTACATTTAAAAAACAAACTATTTATTACATAGGATAGACAACATAAAAGAAAAGAGAATAAGGCTTACATGAAAAGGCGTAATTTTTACAAGAAAACTCGCCTGCTAAAAAAAAATTAATTCTAAACTTAAACAACATAGCTATATATAAAGAAAGGAAGAGAGGATAAGCCTCTCGAAAGGATAAGGAAGAGGTGGACAGAATTCTCCTCTTGTGACAAAAGATCTTGATAAGATTTGCTTTTGATTGTCGGCAGGAACTGTTGAAGATGCTTCGACTGTAGCTGCTTTTGTAGTGCTTGGACTGAAGTATCACAAGGATGCTTTTTGAAAAGAAGATGTTGTCGGGAACCAAAAGCAATCTTCTTTGGTAGTGACTGTTGGCAGATGCTGCCTTTGCTGGAATGGACAGTGGGTCCATCAATCATACTGACAGAATACATTGAAGCAATCGTCTTCATTGAGGGGAACTATAGAATCATCATCATCATCTGAATCTTCTGAGCGGATCTTGGACAGTGTTTCTAGCTGTTGAGTTGTAATACCCTCCTAATTAAATAAATATAAAAATTTCTTGTTCATTAATGGTGGCATATATTGTAATCTCAATTATTTGGAAAAAAAAATTTGTTTGCCATTGCTAAATAGAATAAGGTGTGTGTGCGTTTAGCCAAAAATTTATAAACCCTAATGTTGATGGGTTGTTACTCAATTGTATTTGGCCTTGGATTTGAGCTTTTATTAAACTGATGATTAGGATTTTATTTTGTGAAGTTAAAAAAAGGACAACCCTTTGAATTTAAGTGGGGGCGAATAGCCACTCACCATATATATATATATATAAACCCTTTTTCCTTATTCTTTTTTTTCTACTTCTTCCTTCTTCTTTCTCCTTCCTGTTCCACGTTCTTTCAATGGCGGCTAACGGGGAAAGGGGTTTGTGCGAGGGAAGAAATTGAGAGCGAAAGGTGGACGGTGGCGTGAGTGTACTTGTTTGGATTGACTGGTGGTGATGGCTTGATGTGGCGATTAGAATGGTGAGTTTTCTCCATTCCCTTCTTTATGTGAGTCTTTGTTCTTTCTTTGTAAATTGCTTACTGATTTTTTATTTTATTCTTCACTACTCTTTTTTCAAGTTTTTTTTTTTTACTAGTGGGGAAATTGATTATTGGGTAACTCGAATTTGTTCTTACATTTTCATGTTTGATTACTTGATTAAGGCATTGTGAATAACAAAAAAAAAAAATAGAAATTATTTTTCTGCCAAACTTTCAAAGGGAAACAACCTTGAAAAGGAGTTCACGAAGAGTCCATTTGAAGATCAGAGAGGATGACCCCTTTATTTGTTATTCTTAGAGACCCAATGGAGTTTTGGGGAGGATCTATTTTGATTACAATGACTGGAAAGATTTAGTTTTTGGATGTTTGGTTCGCTGTTTTGATCGAGTTGTTTCTTCGGTTGTGCACAATAGCTTGTGTTTGAAACCATAGGAAGTTCATTGCCTGTATTGGATTTTGTTGAACTTATTTATATTGTTTGTGGAAATCACTTCTTTTATTTCAAATGAAAGATTGTTCCAGGTACATCAATCATGAAAGGTCTTATCTTTATATTGTGTAACTTTTATTGTGAAGTTTCTTTTATGATAAAAAGAACTAGGTATTTTCACTGTGCATCAATTACTAGAGTTTTTGGCTGGTCCTTGAGAGTTATACCCATCCTACTTACTAATCGAGGCTTTGAAATGGATTTGCTTATAGTTATTCGATGGATCGGATTTTCCATTCCTATTTCATCATTATTCGGCTCTTTGTGTCATCAAATTCTATTGTATCTGGTATGCCTTGCCATCAGTGTTAATGTTACATCTCATCCAAACTTCTTTTAATTGAATTTGAGCTGTTTGTACCAAACTGGGTTGTTGCATGCCTATTCTAAGGTTGGAAATTTTGGTTTTGCAACGAGAATTTACAAGCAGGGTTGTTAGAGGTTAACCACTATCTCAAATACTAAGATAGATAACTAGACAGACCCTCCAATGGCCTATTTAGTGTTTTTTACCCTGCTCTTTTCTCATCCCAGTACTTATTATTCTTCCTGTTTGTTCTTTTATTTTCTTGTCTAGAAAAGTTGTGTATGAAGTGTTCAGAGGATCTGATCAATTCACTTTGAGAATTAAACCCTGAACATTCACTACTAAACCACAGTTCACTTGTCAAATATTTCCAGCCAAGTAACACTCTGAGGCCTAATTTGTGACTGATTTCCCACCAATCTACTGTGACTTCATATGAGTTCATCAATTGAACTTGGCTTAGGCATACAGTATTCTTTTCTTGGAAAAAAAAAAAGTTGATGGCACGTGTAACATATTGGGATTAAAATATGGATGAGGTGCATGTAGTATTGAGGATTCAGTGGATTTAATGGGAAAACTGACTGGAAGGTTGGTAAAGATGAGGGTGTCAAATATGAGGGTAGATGTCCAAATCTTTTTCTGAACTAATATGTCACTTGAGGTGAAGAAGAGTCATTACAGAGATTGATACACTGGAGGAGTAACCGTGAGAACCGTCTATTGTATGAATATCGATATTGGCTTAAATGAAATTAAATCGTAATCTGTAGAGGCACAAATCACTAAGAACTTGAGAAGCATGGTGTGTTTCTGGTGTAAATCATTTTTATGTTTTTGGTTTGCCCAAATTAGTTAAGTTTGAAGCAACAGTTTTGTTGCTAATATTATTTTGACATAAGACTTTCTTATTGTTTCCTTGGACAATCGTGCATTGGAAATCGATTGTTATGCCGAATTAACTTGTTAAGGAGTGTCCTTATATTGAATGAATTTGATCCTGTTGGGTTATAGAAAATTTATTTTATGAAAATATTATTTGTTCGCCAAAAGAATGGATGGATACTGTGGTTGATTTATTTATGGTTGACGAAGTGTCACCATAAAAGAGTTTTGAGTTTTAGTTGATTTTTTTTATGCTCTTTTCCACAACTCCCGAAAAACAAATGTGAAAGAAAATAATATTGTTTGTATACAGACTTGCTTGTATATGTGTGATAGAATTATGGGTATTCAGACTTGCTTGCATATCGATGCACCGTTCCATGTGAGTTCGGTTGAATGTGTAGATTTAGGAAGAATACATATCAGTTATGCGAACTTTGGGTAAGATGACCATGTTTCCCCGAGGTGGCACCCCACTTGGAACATGTTACGCTCGGAGTGGTTTCGAATGCAAGGAAGACACACTTTGGTGAGGTGTGTTCGCATAGAGTGATATGCGATTGTGGAAAAGAAGCGAGATTTCGTTTTGTGTATGTGCATAATTGCCTTAAAGAAGAAACTAAATGCTCATTCAACCATTGAATGAGAACTATATGTCTCCTAAAGGTAAAAAATTGTTTTGTTAATATTTCATAATAGTCTAATATGACTATGATTTGTATCGTTGTTGCATTTACGATGATTGATAACTCATAAATTATATTTGTTTGTTTCTAAACCGTTTTGTGCAGGATGGTAAGTCTACAAACAATTTCTGCCAGATTAGAATTGCCATAGTCAACTTCTATAGCGTAAGTACTAGTAAATGCATATTTATTTATTAGGATGATGACACCTTAGCCTCATGAGGACTACCTGTTGGTGTGGTTGGTTATTGTTTTTGCTTATTTTGATGTTGTCATGTGCGGATTTATTGATTTTGGGATGAAGATTTCTCACACCAGCTTATTGCTGACCCAAGGTGTGTTTTGCTTCTTGGGTACATTCCTTATAAATGTAGTCGATTAGCCTTTCAGGTTTAGAGACTTTTGAGCAGCGTTACTGGAGTACCGTTAGTGGAGCTAGCAACATCAGAGTCTTTCTGGGTTAGAGTTTTATTGTTTCAGTAATAAAATCATGTTTAGTTGTTGCTGTTATTTGTTTATGTTGTTATTGAATTTTCACGTCCCGATTTTTGGAGGAAACGGATAATCCTACGTGGATTTTAGGATTTTCCTTTTTCGTCAAAAATTTGGGCGTGACAATTTGGTATCAGAGCATTTGGTTTCCTAAGCTGGGGGTAGAAGTCTAGGTGATCATCAGAATGTGGATATGGAGAGTAGTAGTGTGAATGTCTAGAAACAAAGTGACAAGGGTTGAACCTTGAACTTGTATTATTGTTTCTTTTTCTTCGTGAATCTCAAGATGAGATTTCTGTGACTTACTTATTTTAATGTCAGTAGTGGGTGATATTATTCCGTGTAGTTTCTTGTAGCGGTTTGTTATCCTGACTCTTTAGTTAACCCTTTTTACGCAATCTCGGGACGAGATTCTTTTGAGTTGTATATATTGTAACACCCCTACTTTTCCAATGGCAATAAAATTTATGCAACTAAATTTCAATTAAAATTTTATTTTAAACTCTACTTCCATTTGACAAGTTTTATTTTTTTAAAAATCGTTTAACTTTCTTTTCTTCCGAATCTCTAGTCGAGATTTTTTTGAGTTGTATATATTGTAATACCTGCCTAATTAAATAAAATATAAAATTTCTTGTTATTAATTGTGGCATATATTGTAATCTCAATATTTGGAAACAAAAAAGATTTTTTTTGTTCGCCGTTGCCTAAAATAGAATAAGGTGTGTGTGCGTGTAGCCAAAATTTATAAATGTTACTTAATTGTATTTGGGCTTGGGTTTTGGGCTTTTATTAAACTGATGATTAGGGTTTTATTTTGTGAAGTTAAAAGATGGGCTGCCCTTTGAATTTAAATAGGGGCGAATAGCCACCCACCATATATAAAAAATAAAATAAAATAAAGACCCTTTTTCCTTATTCCTTTTTTTTCTCCGTCTCTCCGCCCTTCTTTTCTCCTTCCTGCTCCACGTTCTTTCGATGGCGGCTAACGGGGGAAAGGTTTGTGCGACGGAAGAAATGGAGAGCGAGTGGTGGACGGTGGTGTGAATGTACTTGTTTGGATTGACTGGTGGTGATGGCTTGATGTGGCAATTAGAATGGTTGAGTTTTCTCCATTCCCTTGTTGTATGTGAGTCTTCGTTCTTTCTTTGTAAATTGCTTACTGAGTTTTGATTTTTAATCTTCACTACTCTTTATTCAATTATTTTTTTACTAGTGGAGAATTGATTATTTGGTTACTCGAACTTTGTTCTTAATTGCCGCATTATCGTGTTTGATTACTTGATTAAGGCATTGTGAATAACAAAAAATATATATAGAAATTATTTTTCTGCCAAACTTTCAAATGGAAACAACCTTGAAAGGAGTTCACGAAGAGTCCATTTGGGGATCAGAGAAGATGACCCCTTTATTTTTTATTCTTAGAGACCCAATGGTGTTTTGGGGGAGCATATGTTTTGATTGCAATGACTGGAAAGATTTAGTTTTTGGATGTTTGGTTTGCTGTTTTGATCGAGTTGTTTATTCGATGTGCACAATAGCTTGTGTTTGAAACCATAGGAAGTTCATCTGCATGTATTGGGTTTTGCTAAACTTATTTATACTGTTTTGTGGGAATCACTTCGTTTTTTCAAATGAAGATTGTTCCAGGTACATCAATCATGAAAGGTCTTATCTTTATATTTTGTAACTTTAATTGTGGAGTTTCTTTTATGATGAAAAGAACTAGGTATTTTCACTGTGCATCAATTACTAGAGTTTTTGGCTGGTCCTTGAGAGTTATACCCATCCTACTTACTAATCGAGGCTTTGAAATGGATTTGCTTATAGTTATTCGATGGATCGGATTTTCCATTCCTATTTCATCATATTCGGCTCTTTGTGTCATCAAATTCTATTGTATCTAGTATGCCTTGCCCATCAGTGTTAATTTACATCTCATCCAAACTTCTTTTAATTGAATTTGGGCTGTTTGTACAAACTGGGTTGTTGCATGCCTATTCTAAGGTTGGAAATTTTGTTTTGCAACGAGAAATTTACAAGCAGGGTTGTTAGAGTTAACCACTATCTCAAATACTAAGATAGATAACTAGACAGACCCTCCAATGGCCTATTTAGTGTTTTTTACCCTGCTCTTTTCTCATCCCAGTACTTTATGTATTCTTCCTGTTTGTTCTTTTATTTTCTGGCTAGAGAAAGTTGTGTATGAAGTGTTCAGAGGATCTGATCCAATTCACTTTGAGAATTAAACCCTGAACATTCACTACTAAAACCACAGTTTTCACTTGTCAAATATTTTCCAGCCAAGTAACACTCTGAGGCCTAATTTGTGACTATTTCCCACCAAATCTACTGTGACTTCATTTGAGTTCATCAATTGAACTTGGGCTTTAGGCATACAGTATTCTTTTCTTGGAAAAAAAAAAAAGTTGATGCACGTGTAACATATTGGGATTAAAGTATGATGAGGTGCATGTAGTATTGAGGATTCAGTGATTTTAATGGAAAAACTGACTGGAAGGTTGGTAAAGATGAGTAGGTGTCAAATATGAGGGTAGATGTCCAAATCTTTTTCTGAACTAATATGTCACTTGAGGTGAAGAAGAGTCATTACAGAGATTGATACACTGGGAGGAGTAACCGTGAGAACCGTCTATTGTATGAATATCGATATTGGCTTAAATGAAATTAAATCGTAATCTGTAGAGGCACAAATCACTAAGAACTTGAGAAGCATGGTGTGTTTCTGGTGTAAATCATTTTTATGTTTTGGTTTGCCCAAATTAGTTAAGTTTGAAGCAACAGTTTTGTGCTAATATTATTTGACATAAGACTTCTTATTGTTTCCTTGGACAATCGTGCATTGAAATCGATTGTTATGCCGATTAACTTGTTAAGGAGTGTCCTATATATTGAATGATTTGATCCTGTTGGTTATAGAAAATTTATTTATGAAAATATTATTTGTTCGCCAAAAGAATGGTGGATACTGTGGTTGATTTATTTATGTTGACGAAGTGTCACCATAAAAGAGTTTTGAGTTTTAGTTGATTTTTTTTTATGCTCTTTTCCACAACTCCGAAAAAACAAATGTGAAAAGAAAATAAATTGTTTTGTATACAGACTTGCTTGTATATGTGTGATAGAATTATGGGTATTCAGACTTGCTTGCATATCGATGCACCGTTCCATGTGAGTTCGGTTGAATGGTAGATTTAGGAAGAATACATATCAGTTATCGAACTTTGGGTAAGAATGACATGTTCCCCGAGGTGGCACCCCCACTTGGAACATGTACGCTCGGATGGTTTCGAATGCAAGGAAGACACACTTTGGTGAGGTGTGTTCGGCATAGAGTGGATAGTGCGATTGTGGAAAAGAAGCGAGATTTCGTTTTGTGTATGTGCAAATTCCTTAAAGAAGAAACTAAATGCTCATCAACCATGGAATGAGAACTATATGTCTTCCTAAAGGTAAAAAATGTGTTTTGTTAATATTTCAATAATAGTCTAATATGACTATGATTTGTATCGTTGTTGCATTTACGAGGATTGATAACTCATAAATTATATTTGTTTGTTTCTAACCGTTTTGTGCAGGATGGTAAGTCTACAAACAATTTCTGCAGATTAGAATTGCCATAGTCAACTTCTATAGCGTAAGTACTAGTAAATGCATATTTATTTATTAGGATGATGACACCTTAGCCTCATTGAGGGACTACCTGTTGGTGTGGTTGGTTATTGTTTTTGCTTATTTTGATGTTGTCATGTGCGGATTTATTGATTTTGGGATGAAGATTTCTCACACCAGCTTTATTGCTGACCCAAGTGTGTTTTTGCTTCTTGGGTACATTCCTTTATAAATGTAGTCGATTAGCCTTTCAGGTTTAGAGACTTTGAGCAGCGTTACTGGAGTACCGTTAGTGGAGCTAGCAACATCAGAGTCTTTCTGGGTTAGAGTTTTATTTGTTTCAGTAATAAAATCATGTTTAGTTGTTGCTGTTATTTGTTTATGTTGTTATTGAATTTTCACGTCCCGATTTTTGGAGGAAACGGATAATCCTACGTGGATTTTAGGATTTTCCTTTTTCGTCAAAAATTTGGGCGTGACAATTTGGTATCAGAGCATTTGGTTTTCCTAAGCTGGTAGAGTCTAGGTGATCATCAGAATGTGGATATGGGAGAGTAGTAGTGTGAATGTCTAGAAACAAAGTGACAAGGGTGAACCTTGAACTTGTATTATTGTTTCTTTTTCTTCGTGAATCTCAAGATGAGATTTCTGTGACTTACTTTTTTAATGTCAGTAGTGGTGATATTATTCCGTGTAGTTTTCTTGTAGCGGTTTGTTATCCTGACTCTTTAGTTAACCCTTTTTACGAATCTCGGGACGAGATTCTTTTGAGTTGTATATATTGTAACACCCCTACTTTTCCAATGGCAATAAAATTTATGCAACTAAATTTCAATTAAAATTTTTATTTTAAACTCTACTTCCATTTGACAAGTTTTATTTTTTTAAATTCGTTTAACTTTCTTTCTTCCGAATCTCTAGTCGAGATTTTTTGAGTTGTATATATTGTAATACCTGCCTAATTAAATAAATATAAAAATTTCTTGTTATTAATTGTGGCATATATTGTAATCTCAATTATTTGGAAACAAAAAAGATTTTTTTTGTTCGCCGTTGCTAAATAGAATAAGGTGTGTGTGCGTGTAGCCAAAAATTTATAAATGTTACTTAATTGTATTTGGGCTTGGTTTTGGGCTTTTATTAAACTGATGATTAGGGTTTTATTTTGTGAAGTTAAAAGATGGGCTGCCCTTTGAATTTAAATAGGGGCGAATAGCCACCCACCATATATAAAAAATAAAATAAATAAAGACCCTTTTCCTTATTCCTTTTTTTTCTCCGTCTTCCGCCTTCTTTTCTCCTTCCTGCTCCACGTTCTTTCGATGGCGGCTAACGGGGAAAGGTTTGTGCGACGGAAGAAATGGAGAGCGAGTGGTGGACGGTGGTGTGAATGTACTTGTTTGGATTGACTGGTGGTGATGGCTTGATGTGGCAATTAGAATGGTGAGTTTTCTCCATTCCCTTGTTGTATGTGAGTCTTCGTTCTTTCTTTGTAAATTGCTTACTGAGTTTTGATTTTTAATCTTCACTACTCTTATTTCAATTATTTTTTTTACTAGTGGAGAAATTGATTATTTGGTTACTCGAATTTGTTCTTAATTGCCGCATTATCGTGTTTGATTACTTGATTAAGGCATTGTGAATAACAAAAAAATATATATAGAAATTATTTTTCTGACAAACTTTCAAATGGAAACAACCTTGAAAGGGAGTTCACGAAGAGTCCATTTGGGGATCAGAGAAGATGACCCTTTTTTTTTATTCTTAGAGACCCAATGGTGTTTTGGGGAGCATATGTTTTGATTGCAATGACTGGAAAGATTTAGTTTTTGGATGTTTGGTTTGCTGTTTTGATCGAGTTGTTTATTCGATGTGCACAATAGCTTGTGTTTGAAACCATAGGAAGTTCATTGCATGTATTGGGTTTTGCTAACTTATTTATACTGTTTGTGGGAATCACTTCGTTTTTTTCAAATGAAAGATTGTTCCAGGTACATCAATCATGAAAGGTCTTATCTTTATATTTTGTAACTTTAATTGTGGAGTTTCTTTTATGATGAAAAGAACTAGGTATTTTCACTGTGCATCAATTACTAGAGTTTTTGGCTGGTCCTTGAGAGTTATACCCATCCTACTTACTAATCGAGGCTTTGAAATGGATTTGCTTATAGTTATTCGATGGATCGGATTTTCCATTCCTATTTCATCATTATTCGGCTCTTTGTGTCATCAAATTCTATTGTATCTAGTATGCCTTGCCATCAGTGTTAATGTTACATCTCATCCAAACTTCTTTTAATTGAATTTGAGCTGTTTGTACAAACTGGGTTGTTGCATGCCTATTCTAAGGTTGGAAATTTTGGTTTTGCAACGAGAATTTACAAGCAGGGTTGTTAGAGGTTAACCACTATCTCAAATACTAAGATAGATAACTAGACAGACCCTCCAATGGCCTATTTAGTGTTTTTTACCCTGCTCTTTTCTCATCCCAGTACTTTATTATTCTTCCTGTTTGTTCTTTTATTTTCTTGGCTAGAAAAGTTGTGTATGAAGTGTTCAGAGGATCTGATCAATTCACTTTGAGAATTAAACCCTGAACATTCACTACTAAACCACAGTTCACTTGTCAAATATTTCCAGCCAAGTAACACTCTGAGGCCTAATTTGTGACTGATTTCCCACCAATCTACTGTGACTTCATATGAGTTCATCAATTGAACTTGGGCTTTAGGCATACAGTATTCTTTTCTTGGAAAAAAAAAAAGTTGATGGCACGTGTAACATATTGGGATTAAAATATGGATGAGGTGCATGTAGTATTGAGGATTCAGTGGATTTTAATGGGAAAAACTGACTGGAAGGTTGGTAAAGATGAGGGTGTCAAATATGAGGGTAGATGTCCAAATCTTTTTCTGAACTAATATGTCACTTGAGGTGAAGAAGAGTCATTACAGAGATTGATACACTGGAGGAGTAACCGTGAGAACCGTCTATTGTATGAATATCGATATTGGCTTAAATGAAATTAAATCGTAATCTGTAGAGGCACAAATCACTAAGAACTTGAGAAGCATGGTGTGTTTCTGTGTAAATCATTTTTATGTTTTTGGTTTGCCCAAATTAGTTAAGTTTGAAGCAACAGTTTTGTTGCTAATATTATTTTGACATAAGACTTTCTTATTGTTTCCTTGGACAATCGTGCATTGAAATCGATTGTTATGCCGAATTAACTTGTTAAGGAGTGTCCTTATATTGAATGAATTTGATCCTGTTGGGTTATAGAAAATTTATTTATGAAAATATTATTTGTTCGCCAAAAGAATGGTGGATACTGTGGTTGATTTATTTATGGTTGACGAAGTGTCACCATAAAAGAGTTTTGAGTTTTAGTTGATTTTTTTTTATGCTCTTTTCCACAACTCCGAAAAACAAATGTGAAAAGAAAATAAATTGTTTTGTATACAGACTTGCTTGTATATGTGTGATAGAATTATGGGTATTCAGACTTGCTTGCATATCGATGCACCGTTCCATGTGAGTTCGGTTGAATGTGTAGATTTAGGAAGAATACATATCAGTTATCGAACTTTGGGTAAGATGACATGTTCCCCGAGGTGGCACCCCACTTGGAACATGTACGCTCGGAGTGGTTTCGAATGCAAGGAAGACACACTTTGGTGAGGTGTGTTCGGCATAGAGTGGATAGTGCGATTGTGGAAAAGAAGCGAGATTTCGTTTTGTGTATGTGCATAATTGCCTTAAAGAAAGAAACTAAATGCTCATTCAACCATTGAATGAGAACTATATGTCTTCCTAAAGGTAAAAAATGTGTTTTGTTAATATTTCAATAATAGTCTAATATGACTATGATTTGTATCGTTGTTGCATTTACGAGGATTGATAACTCATAAATTATATTTGTTTGTTTCTAACCGTTTTGTGCAGGATGGTAAGTCTACAAACAATTTCTGCAGATTAGAATTGCCATAGTCAACTTCTATAGCGTAAGTACTAGTAAATGCATATTTATTTATTAGGATGATGACACCTTAGCCTCATTGAGGGACTACCTGTTGGTGTGGTTGGTTATTGTTTTTGCTTATTTTGATGTTGTCATGTGCGGATTTATTGATTTTGGGATGAAGATTTCTCACACCAGCTTTATTGCTGACCCAAGTGTGTTTTTGCTTCTTGGGTACATTCCTTTATAAATGTAGTCGATTAGCCTTTCAGGTTTAGAGACTTTTGAGCAGCGTTACTGGAGTACCGTTAGTGGAGCTAGCAACATCAGAGTCTTTCTGGGTTAGAGTTTTATTTGTTTCAGTAATAAAATCATGTTTAGTTGTTGCTGTTATTTGTTTATGTTGTTATTGAATTTTCACGTCCCGATTTTTGGAGGAAACGGATAATCCTACGTGGATTTTAGGATTTTCCTTTTTCGTCAAAAATTTGGGCGTGACAATTTGGTATCAGAGCATTTGGTTTTCCTAAGCTGGGTAGAGTCTAGGTGATCATCAGAATGTGGATATGGGAGAGTAGTAGTGTGAATGTCTAGAAACAAAGTGACAAGGGTGAACCTTGAACTTGTATTATTGTTTCTTTTTCTTCGTGAATCTCAATGAGATTTCTGTGACTTACTTATTTTAATGTCAGTAGTGGTGATATTATTCCGTGTAGTTTTCTTGTAGCGGTTTGTTATCCTGACTCTTTAGTTAACCCTTTTTACGAATCTCGGACGAGATTCTTTTGAGTTGTATATATTGTAACACCCCTACTTTTCCAATGGCAATAAAATTTATGCAACTAAATTTCAATTAAAATTTTTATTTTAAACTCTACTTCCATTTGACAAGTTTTATTTTTTTTAAATTCGTTTAACTTTCTTTTCTTCCGAATCTCTAGTCGAGATTTTTTTGAGTTGTATATATTGTAATACCTGCCTAATTAAATAAATATAAAAATTTCTTGTTATTAATTGTGGCATATATTGTAATCTCAATTATTTGGAAACAAAAAAGATTTTTTTTGTTCGCCGTTGCTAAATAGAATAAGGTGTGTGTGCGTGTAGCCAAAAATTTATAAATGTTACTTAATTGTATTTGGGCTTGGTTTTGGGCTTTTATTAAACTGATGATTAGGTTTTATTTTGTGAAGTTAAAAGATGGGCTGCCCTTTGAATTTAAATAGGGGCGAATAGCCACCCACCATATATAAAAAATAAAATAAAATAAAGACCCTTTTTCCTTATTCCTTTTTTTTCTCCGTCTTCCGCCTTCTTTTCTCCTTCCTGCTCCACGTTCTTTCGATGGCGGCTAACGGGGAAAGGTTTGTGCGACGGAAGAAATGGAGAGCGAGTGGTGGACGGTGGTGTGAATGTACTTGTTTGGATTGACTGGTGGTGATGGCTTGATGTGGCAATTAGAATGGTGAGTTTTCTCCATTCCCTTGTTGTATGTGAGTCTTCGTTCTTTCTTTGTAAATTGCTTACTGAGTTTTGATTTTTAATCTTCACTACTCTTATTTCAATTATTTTTTTTACTAGTGGAGAAATTGATTATTTGGTTACTCGAATTTGTTCTTAATTGCCGCATTATCGTGTTTGATTACTTGATTAAGGCATTGTGAATAAAAAAATATATATAGAAATTATTTTTCTGACAAACTTTCAAATGGAAACAACCTTGAAAGGGAGTTCACGAAGAGTCCATTTGGGGATCAGAGAAGATGACCCCTTTCTTTTTTATTCTTAGAGACCCAATGGTGTTTTGGGGGAGCATATGTTTTGATTGCAATGACTGGAAAGATTTAGTTTTTGGATGTTTGGTTTGCTGTTTTGATCGAGTTGTTTATTCGATGTGCACAATAGCTTGTGTTTGAAACCATAGGAAGTTCATTGCATGTATTGGGTTTTGCTAAACTTATTTATACTGTTGTGGGAATCACTTCGTTTTTTTCAAATGAAAGATTGTTCCAGGTACATCAATCATGAAAGGTCTTATCTTTATATTTTGTAACTTTAATTGTGGAGTTCTTTTATGATGAAAAGAACTAGGTATTTTCACTGTGCATCAATTACTAGAGTTTTTGGCTGGTCCTTGAGAGTTATACCCATCCTACTTACTAATCGAGGCTTTGAAATGGATTTGCTTATAGTTATTCGATGGATCGGATTTTCCATTCCTATTTCATCATTATTCGGCTCTTTGTGTCATCAAATTCTATTGTATCTAGTATGCCTTGCCATCAGTGTTAATGTTACATCTCATCCAAACTTCTTTTAATTGAATTTGAGCTGTTTGTACAAACTGGGTTGTTGCATGCCTATTCTAAGGTTGGAAATTTTGGTTTTGCAACGAGAATTTACAAGCAGGGTTGTTAGAGGTTAACCACTATCTCAAATACTAAGATAGATAACTAGACAGACCCTCCAATGGCCTATTTAGTGTTTTTACCCTGCTCTTTTCTCATCCCAGTACTTTATTATTCTCCTGTTTGTTCTTTTATTTTCTTGGCTAGAAAAGTTGTGTATGAAGTGTTCAGAGGATCTGATCAATTCACTTTGAGAATTAAACCCTGAACATTCACTACTAAACCACAGTTCACTTGTCAAATATTTCCAGCCAAGTAACACTCTGAGCCTAATTTGTGACTGATTTCCCACCAATCTACTGTGACTTCATATGAGTTCATCAATTGAACTTGGGCTTTAGGCATACAGTATTCTTTTCTTGGAAAAAAAAAAAGTTGATGGCACGTGTAACATATTGGGATTAAAATATGGATGAGGTGCATGTAGTATTGAGGATTCAGTGGATTTTAATGGGAAAAACTGACTGGAAGGTTGGTAAAGATGAGGTGTCAAATATGAGGGTAGATGTCCAAATCTTTTTTTGAACTAATATGTCACTTGAGGTGAAGAAGAGTCATTACAGAGATTGATACACTGGAGGAGTAACCGTGAGAACCGTCTATTGTATGAATATCGATATTGGCTTAAATGAAATTAAATCGTAATCTGTAGAGGCACAAATCACTAAGAACTTGAGAAGCATGGTGTGTTTCTGGTGTAAATCATTTTTATGTTTTTGGTTTGCCCAAATTAGTTAAGTTTGAAGCAACAGTTTTGTTGCTAATATTATTTTGACATAAGACTTTCTTATTGTTTCCTTGGACAATCGTGCATTGAAATCGATTGTTATGCCGAATTAACTTGTTAAGGAGTGTCCTTTATTGAATGAATTTGATCCTGTTGGGTTATAGAAAATTTATTTATGAAAATATTATTTGTTCGCCAAAAGAATGGTGGATACTGTGGTTGATTTATTTATGGTTGACGAAGTGTCACCATAAAAGAGTTTTGAGTTTTAGTTGATTTTTTTTTATGCTCTTTTCCACAACTCCGAAAAACAAATGTGAAAAGAAAATAAATTGTTTTGTATACAGACTTGCTTGTATATGTGTGATAGAATTATGGGTATTCAGACTTGCTTGCATATCGATGCACCGTTCCATGTGAGTTCGTTGAATGTGTAGATTTAGGAAGAATACATATCAGTTATCGAACTTTGGGTAAGATGACATGTTCCCCGAGGTGCACCCCACTTGGAACATGTACGCTCGGAAGTGTTTCGAATGCAAGGAAGACACACTTTGGTGACGTGTGTTCGGCATAGAGTGGATAGTGCGATTGTGAAAAGAAGCGAGATTTCGTTTTGTGTATGTGCATAATTGCCTTAAAGAAAGAAACTAAATGCTCATTCAACCATTGAATGAGAACTATATGTCTTCCTAAAGGTAAAAAATGTGTTTTGTTAATTATTTCAATAATAGTCTAATATGACTATGATTTGTATCGTTGTTGCATTTACGAGGATTGATAACTCATAAATTATATTTGTTTGTTTCTAACCGTTTGTGCAGGATGGTAAGTCTACAAACAATTTCTGCAGATTAGAATTGCCATAGTCAACTTCTATAGCGTAAGTACTAGTAAATGCATATTTATTTATTTAGGATGATGACACCTTAGCCTCATTGAGGGACTACCTGTTGGTTGTGGTTGGTTATTTTTTTGCTTATTTTGATGTTGTCATGTGCAGATTTATTGATTTTGGGATGAAGATTTCTCACACCAGCTTTATTGCTGACCCAAGTGTGTTTTTGCTTCTTGGGTACATTCCTTATAAATGTATCGATTAGCCTTTCAGGTTTAGAACTTTTGAGCAGCGTTACTGGAGTACCGTTAGTGGAGCTAGCAACATCAGAGTCTTTCTGGGTTAGAGTTTTATTTGTTTCAGTAATAAAATTCATGTTTAGTTGTTGCTGTTATTTGTTTATGTGTTATTGAATTTTCACGTCCCGATTTTGGAGGAAACGGATAATCCTACGTGGATTTTAGGATTTTCCTTTTTCGTCAAAATTTGGGCGTGACAATTTGGTATCAGAGCATTTGGTTTTCCTAAGCTGGGTAGAGTCTAGGTGATCATCAGAATGTGGATATGGGAGAGTAGTAGTGTGAATGTCTAGAAACAAAGTGACAAGGGTGAACCTTGAACTTGTATTATTGTTTCTTTTTCTTCGTGAATCTCAAGATGAGATTTCTGTGACTTACTTATTTTAATGTCAGTAGTGGTGATATTATTCCGTGTAGTTTTCTTGTAGCGGTTTGTTATCCTGACTCTTTAGTTACCCTTATTCGCGAATCTCGGGACGAGATTCTTTTGAGTTGTATATATTGTAACACCTCTACTTTTCCAATGGCAATAAAATTTATGCAACTAAATTTCAATTGAAATTTTTATTTTAAACTCTACTTCCATTTGACAAGTTTTATTTTTTTTAAATTCGTTTAACTTTCTTTTCTTCCGAATCTCTAGTCGAATTTTTTTGAGTTGTATATATTGTAATACTGCCTAATTAAATAATATAAAAATTTTCTTGTTATTAATTGTGGCATATATTGTATCTCAATTATTTGGAAACAAAAAAAGTTTTTTTTGTTCGCCGTTGCTAAATAGAATAAGGTGTGTGTGCGTGTAGCCAAAAATTTATAAATGTTACTTAATTGTATTTGGGCTTGGTTTTGGGCTTTTATTAAACTGATGATTAGGGTTTATTTTGTGAAGTTAAAAGATGGGCTGCCCTTTGAATTTAAATAGGGGCGAATAGCCACCCACCATATATAAAAATAAAATAAAATAAAGACCCTTTTTCCTTATTCCTTTTTTTTCTCCGTCTTCCGCCTTCTTTTCTTCCTTCCTGCTCCACGTTCTTTCGATGGCGGCTAACGGGGAAAGGTTTGTGCGACGGAAGAAATGGAGAGCGAGTGTGGACGGTGGTGTGAATGTACTTGTTTGATTGACTGGTGTGGATGGCTTGATGGCAATTAGAATGGTGAGTTTTTCTCCATTCCCTTGTGTATGTGAGTCTTCGTTCTTTCTTTGTAAATTGCTTACTGAGTTTGATTTTTAATCTTCACTACTCTTATTTCAATTATTTTTTTACTAGTGGAGAAATTATTATTTGGTTACTCGATTTGTTCTTAATTGCCGCATTATCGTGTTTGATTACTTGATTAAGGCATTTGTGAATAACAAAAAAATATATATAGAAATTATTTTTCTGACAAAACTTTCAAATGGAAACAACTTGAAAGGGAGTTCACGAAGAGTCCATTTGGGGATCAGAGAAGATGACCCCTTTCTTTTTTTATTCTTAGAGACCCAAGTGGTGTTTTGGGGGAGCATATGTTTGATTGCAATGACTGGAAAGATTTAGTTTTTGGATGTTTTGGTTTGCTGTTTTGATCGAGTGTTGTTTATTCGATGTGCACAATAGCTTGTGTTTGAAACCATAGGAAGTTCATTGCATTGTATTGGGTTTTGCTAAACTTTTTATACTGTTTGTGGGAATCACTTCGTTTTTTCAAATGAAAGATTTTCCAGGTACATCAATCATGAAAGGTCTTATCTTTATATTTTGTAACTTTAATTGGGAGTTTCTTTTATGATGAAAAGAACTAGGTATTTTCACTGTGCATCCAATTACTAGAGTTTTTGGCTTTCCTTGAGAGTTATACCCTATCCTACTTACTAATCGAGGCTTTGAAATGGATTTGCTTATAGTTATTCGATGGATCGGATTTTCCATTCCTATTTCATCATTATTCGGCTGTCTTTGTGTCATCAAATTCTATTGTATCTAGTATGCCTTGCCATCAGTGTTATATGTTTACATCTCATCCAAACTCTTCTTTTAATTGAATTTGAGCTGTTTGTACAAACTGGGTTGTTTTTGCATGCCTATTCTTAAGGTTGGAAATTTTGGTTTTTGCAACGAGAATTTACAAGCAGGTTGTTAGAGGTTAACCTATCTATCTCAAATTACTAAGATAGACAACTAGACAGGACCCTCCAATGGCCAATTTAGTGCTTTTTACCCTGCTCTGTTCTCATCCCAGTACTTGTTTTATTCATTCATGTTTGTTCTTTTATTTTTTGGCTAGAGAAGTTGTGTATGAAGTGTTCAGAGATCTGATCAATTCACTTGAGAATGAAACCCTGAACATTCACTACTATAACCACAGTTCTCACTTGTCAATATTTTCAGCCAGTAACACTCTGAGGCCTCATTTGTGACTGATTTCCCACCAATCTACTGTGACTTCATATGAGTTCATCAATTGAACTTGGGCTTTAGGCTTACAATATTTCTTTTTCTTGGAAAAAAAAAAGTTGATGGCACGTGTAACATATTGTGGATTAAAATATGTGATGAGGTGCATGTAGTATTGAGGATTCTAGTGGATTTAATGCGGAAAAAACTGACTGGTAAGGTTTGGTAAAGATGAGGGTGGCAAATATGAGGGTAGATGTCCAAATCTTTTTATGACCAAATTGTCACTTGAGGTGAAGGAAGAGTCATTACTGAGATATGATACACGGGTAGGGAGTAATACCTGTGAGAACGGTCTATTTATGTATGAATATCGATATTTGGCTGAAATGAAATTAAATCGCTAATATGTAGAGGCACAAATCTCTAACTAAGCTTGAGATGCTTGGTTGTTTCTGGTGTAAATTATTTTTTATGTTTTTGGTTTGCCCAAATTAGTTAAGTTTGAAGCTACAGTTTTGTTGCTAATATTATTTTGACATAAGACTTTCTTGTTGTTTTCCTTGGACCAATCGTGCATTGAAATCGATTGTTATGCCGAATATTAACTTGTTAAGGAGTGTCCCTTATTTTGAATGAATTTGATCCCTTTTGGGTTATAGAAATTTATTTATGAAAATATTATTGTGTTCCCCAAAAGAATGGTGATGATACTGGTGGTTGATTTATTTATGGTTGACGATAGTGTCACCATAAAAGTAGTTTTGAGTTTTAGTTTGATTTTTTTTATGCTCTTTTTCTACAACTCCGA
>QNQO01009061.1:0-202083 GCA_003290165.1 Berberis thunbergii
TCATCTCTTCCGCCTCTTAGAAAGAGCAACGATCTTCCTTTGTAGGTTCTCTATCAACAAAACCCAAGTAAAGAGAAGCACGACGAACATAGTCAACAAGCCATTTCTTTCCTGAACACGGTCAGAACTCAGAAACAACCGCTAATAGGAGCATTGAGATTCGTAACATCCGAGCTTACTTTTCGATCATTGACAACGTTACCATCATCAACAACGACAGTGCGTGCAACAATTTTTGCAACTTGCCTCTCAGTTAGCAGAGTGCGTTTGGCTTCATTCAATTGCTTACAAACTGCCACGCCTCACCATATCAAGTAAGATAGGTGCCAAAGGAACTACATGAAGCTGCAAAAAATGCTCGGCAGATAACCTGTTCTTTCAACGGTCAATTTGTAGATTCCTGACCCTTGAATAAGAACTTGAAAATTACCTCAACTATCTATTGGACCCCTTAAATTGAAGTAGCCAGAGTGGATAGAGGCGTAAAGCCAATAATCCTGCGACCAAACCCTTGATGTCATTATTAAGGTTGCCAAAACACGCGGGAGAAATAAGGAAACATGTGTGATTGGGTTTCACGCTAAACCCTACCAAGGAATGCAAAATTTTAACAATTAAAGGAATACCAGAAAGGAATGGCCCTAACATATGTGGAAATCATAACCTCCGACAGTTCGAGCCCCATTTGAGCAAGAGGAATACCCAAAAGATCTAGATAAGACCAGAATAGCTTCGACACTAGAAACTGAAGACCGGCGTAAAACATACGAGGGTAAATCACAATATTCCTTCCTAGGATGAAAATGAACTGTCATTTTCACGAGGCAGAATGATCTCAAGGTCGGAAGGCAAAAAGTAGTTGGAATGGACACTATCTAAGGTAGGCTAGATTCTTTTGAGAAAAATGAGCTTCACTGGTAGTAAGTTGCTCACCGTCCTAGTAGGTCCACCAGCAGACATCGTGAATAGGCAATAAAAGATGGAAAAATGCAATAAAAAATAAGAAATAACCCTAATAGCAAAGATGGCGTAAAAGAGGAAGCAAAGTCATCACAATACCTTTATAAACCGAGCAACGAAGAGATTGCTCATGGTGCGACATAACGAAACGTAATGGTGAACGAAATTCAAAAAAAACTATGCGCGAAAACAAATAGACAACAAAGTAATCGAGACGATCAATCGATCGAAAGTAATTAACAACAATAAGTTCAATGTAAATATGCAATTGAAATACCAACCGTCGCACAGTTAGTGGATACATGAACACAACCACTAACTAACGAAGGAGTAGCTGATGATACATCAAAAATAAATTGATCACCACGGTCATAACTCGTGGCAAAAAATCCATCATGAGAAATATAGCATTCATCTATTGGGCCAGCTCATAAAGCCCAAGAAGGAACAAAACCAATCAACAAAGTCCCAGATAAGGCCCGCCAACGAGAAGATAAAAACAAAGCCCGAATCCTGATCGTCCACGAGTTTTCTCATAAATAAGAGGAACGTTGTACAAAAAGAGTCTGTGGAGGGAGTTGCGCCTCCCACGGACGTATCTCCATTAAGAAAGAGACTGTTTACGAGAAACATTCATTATGTTGTGCTTCACATGCTTGAGTCACGCTTAGAATTAATCGCGACCATTATAAAAGGTAAAGGGAACATTCGACATAGGTATGCAACTTTAACTGAATTTGTCCAAATTTACTGCATTCTTCAAAAAAAGTTGCTGACTTAAGCATCGGGAGTGCCTTCGGCCACCAAAAAGATGGTCTTTAGTAGTCTAACATTTGTTTTATAAATCAAACTTACAGGGGAACAATTTTTGAACGCATCAAGTAAGATTAAAGAGAATCAGACTAGGAAGAGAACAACTTGAAATCCATTGAAGTCCAAACTTATTAAAAATACAGTTGTAGGAAAATAATAAAGAATTTTGGAATTCTATAAGGAGAGATATCTGGTGGAATACCAAGGAAAACAAAGTGAAATAGTTGAAGAAACTGAGAAAAAACAATGGAAAAAAAAAAGTTTCCACAATTTGAGAAAGCTTTACTAAAAAAGGACAACCATCATTTCCATACAAGGAGTGTTTCCATGAAATCTCTCTAAGAATTATATATGGTAAGAGACTTTCTACTACAAAGAAATGCTTCCATGGTTGTACCTTTATGACTTCAACTCGCGTAAGTTAGATGACACAAAACATCCATTAGAGAAAGAAATTGCAGGGTATTGTTTTCTTTCCCCTCAGGTTCTTTGGGAGATGCTTTTGCTCAGTTGATTATAGTGGAGGTGAGGCATTGATTATTGAGCAAGTCTAGGGAGCCAAATTTATGAGTCACTTTTGGATCTAAGTTTTGATTTGTTATACTTTTACCTCTCTTTTTAAAGAACTTGTCTAGGGAGTCAAGTTTGACAATCAATTTTTGCCAGATTTGATATTTTTTTTATACTTTTACACATTTGCTTTGAAAAACAACCATAAACATCATTTATAGAAGGGTAGAAGTGTAAAAAGCCCTAAACTTGACAAAAAAAGGCTGCCAACTCTTTGTTGCCTAGAATTATTGCTTATTAAAATACAACCACAAACACCATCTATAGAACGATAGAAGTGGGAAAAAAAAATCAAAACTTGACCCAAAAATGACTCTCAAAACAAAAAAGACACATAAAAAAAACCCAAACGAAGCTCCGTAGACTTACTCTATTTTACAACCGGTTCTTCTGCATTGGGTTGAGCACAGTTTAGTATCTGAGTATTTTGAATTTAAATTTTTTATCATTGTTTTGTTAATTGATTTGTTCATTTTGTTACTTGAAGACGATAAAAAAAATTTCCTTCCGTATTTTTGGATAACTACATGTTTGTGAATCATGACATATTATGATACCATATTTCGATATTGACGTTTTTATCTTACATATACCCTCAATGACCGTAGCTTCATACATGATCACTTTCAACTCAAACTCGCCCACACTAAACTTGCTCTTCCCTCCCTCCATCATCTATAACATCTTTAACCTTAACACCTGTTGCATGCTTCAAGTGCATGCAAACCAGGCAATCCCTAGCTTGACATATATGTTTTTTAAATGGACTATAAAGATAATTTTTCCCATTCTCATCATCAACAATAACATTTTTTTAAATCAGTGTCCATCATTGCCTTTACAATCTATTGAAAAATAATGCATGTTATTTCATTCAAGAATGTAAATTTAGAAAATGTATATTCTCTTAATTTTTGAAATTTTTTCTTAAGTCTACATATTTATTTTTGGAAGTGACTAAATGACACTATCAATTCTGCTGAAGGACACCATCACCCTTCACCTTTCCCACCTTCTTTTCTTTTTTCACAGGAGCACCACAACCCCGCACGCCTACCACCACCTCTAGCTGCGCCATCACACCTTGTCCACCACCTGTCGCACCATCAGTCATTTCTTTTTTTTCTTCTCTTTTGTTCTTGTTCTTATTATTTTCGTTCTCTACCTCTTATTTTTCTCCTATGTTCTCCTTTTCTCTTCACTGTTTTTTTTCTTCTCTTCTACTTCTTCTTCTTCTCTTCTCTAGTTTTTTTTTTTTTTAATCTTCTCCCATATATTTATTTTTTTTCTCTACTCATCTTCTCTATTTATTTTCTTCTCCTATTCTCTATCGCTTCCTCTTCTTCTCCTCTCTTCTTTTTCTCTCCTTTTTATCCTTTGACCTTGTAGAGATTCCTGTGAGTGCAAAACCCCCTCGCGCAAAAGGTTTTTGCGAGTGGATTCCCCACTAGCAGGAACCTCCTCGGGGGATACATTTTTTCCCCTTGCGGAGGTTCCTTCGAGTGGAGAACTTGTACTAGCAGGAACCTCCGCGAGGGTGAACAAAAAAAAATAGGGGAAAAGAAGAAAAAGATAGAAGAGAAGAAGAAGAGAGGATGAAAAAAAGAAGATGAGAAAAACGAAAAAGAAGAAGAAAAAAAATAGATAATAAAAAAAAAAAGGGGAAGAAGAGAAGAGGAGAAAACACAGAAGATAAAAGAAGAAGAAAACAGAAAAGAGAATAAGGAAGCGGAGGCTAGGAAGGTCGTTCGGCGGCAACCCAGTGAGGTCAGCAGTAGAGGGGAGAGTTGGGATGGTCAACGGTGGTTATGGTAGGGTGGTGGTGGTGCTTGATGGGGAAAATAGGGAGAGAGGTGGTAGGTTTTTTGTTTTTTTGATGGTGTCATTCAGTAGGTTATGGTGTCATTCAGAAAGTAGACAATGATGGTGTCCTTAAGCAAAATTAGTGGTGACATTTAATCACTGCCTTATTTTTTAAGAGAAACGTCATAAACCTTTTAACAAATTATACATATTAGTGGGTGTAGTACCCATGGGTACTATGCTACAAATTAAATCATGGGGATTGTTAGCCCCGAACAATATAAAACACGAAGAAATCAATCTAAGTCGAGGCCTATCAAAACTAGAAGTGGTTTGATTCCAAAAGTTCATGAACACAACCTCCATTATAATCAGAATAAATTTTATAAGATGGTCATAATTAAAAATTAGCATGAAGTACAAATCCCCAAATTCCAAATTTTTTTTAATTAAACCTTCAGTTTGGACATGCTCCTGTGGAATATCAGACCTTTGTTACTTAGTAAAAAAAGGGATTGAAATACATTTAAATCAACATGTTTTTTAGATGATTTATGGTTGATATTGAATCCTTGATAGTAATGGGACATTAGACACTTATATATTAGACTAGCGATAGTTTACATGCGCCAACTACAACTTTTCATTCCCCTAAACTCAAAAAAAAAAGTCTCGACAAATTAAGGAAATTTATTGAAAAGAAAAACTATTTGTGAAATTTTGTTTATAACTAGGTTGTAAGAAAAAGTTTATATAAATCTTGTAAGAGGAAGTCTAAGAAATTGTCTGACTTGAAAGATAAACTGAATTGAAAAAAATGTAATAATTGAATAAAATAAATTGACAGTAAACAAAATATATATTACAAACGAATTAAATTGATAAAAAAAAATTAACTTATTTTCATCAATCAATTGATCACAACGAACTACCTATATGCTTATTAAAAAAAAACTAAAAACTAAACTTAAACCTAATAAGAAACTATGTCCTAATTGGAAACCCTAATATAATAATACTAGAATTCCTAATATTGCCTAAAATACTACTATTGCTAATATTACTTAATATCTTAATTAGATCAACCTCTCAAGGTTAAAGAAGCTCGTCCTCGAGCTTGAAATCAATAAAGTCATACGAGAATAAGAAGCAACAAAATGTGAAGTGTCTAAGCATAAATTGGCCTCTAACATTCCCTTTGTAGTAACTAACACCCTAAAGAACTTGGCACAAAAAATAAACTCCAATCCGAATACCGATCCACTAGATGGTAAAAAAGTGTGCCCAATATGTTCCTCAAAATGTGTCATAACATTGACCTAAATTGGACCATAAAATCTATTCAACGTCAGTTCAAAAAATGCCAATAGCTGTGAATAGCAACAAAATCAGAACTGGCTAGTGGGAGTAACGATTTATGAGGGGGTAAATAGCCATAGGGATCCGGGGGCTTTAGGAAAAAAGGTTGTCAGGACTAAAATAAAAATATCAGCATAGACTAGATTTAAATTTTTATTAGCTTATTCTACATGAATTGAAACATTGAAGGGGTTGGAATGGGATGTGTTGGGATCAAGTAATGGAGGGGCTATGAAGGAGGATTTGAGGAGGAGGTTGGAGGCTTTGAAAGAGGACGAGGGAAGGTCGGGAGGTGGAATCAACTAGGGAGGGGCTGCTAAGGATTGAGGTTGGGCGATGGGGCCGATCGACTATTGGGGGAGTGAGATGGGGATTGAATGATCGACCTGTGGAGATGTGAGTCGATCGAACAAGTATGGCAGACGATTGATGAAGGACGTCACGCAGGGAAGAAGACCGACAGTGGAAGAAGGGAGGTTTGAATTGAGGACGGGGGAGGGAAAAAGATCAATCGACTTGTATGGAAGGCTGGCAGAGTCAATCGAGTTTAGGCGGCTGACAAATGCGACCGACCGTCCTAGGTTGTGGACTAGCTATCTCGATCGGTCAGGCCATACAACACAGATTAGTGATTGAGTGAGGTAGAGAGTCGGAAAGTTGTCGATCAACTTGGTCACATAGTCGATCGATGTGGTGCTAGAGGAATCGATCGGAGTGATTGAGTTGTTGCGGTAATTGTGAATGATGATCAAGTTGACGCTGAGGCTTGCAATAAATAGACGAAGACTGTTGAACAAGGTGACAATCAACCTGGGATTGTGGGCTTGCGGCACTGCCATCGACAGTGTTGGCGTAGGGCTCCTCTGGTGCTACTAATTGTGATGGTGTCTGCCCCATGACTTGTTGCAAATTTGGCTTTTTAAAAATAAAAACAAATATGTGTTTATCTGGTTTTGAACCCTGGACCTTTCTTTCCTATTTTGATTGTTGAACCACTCTCTATTTTATAGTCTCATATCTACTATATATCTCTTTGAGGTAGAGTATATAAGAAGATAGTTAGGACTTGGGTTTGGACCCCTTGGGGGTACCACTCTTTTATGAGGAGGGGAGAGATAGGCCCTCGCGCCCGCCGCCGGTCGGGTTGGGTTGGGTTGGGTCATTTAGAAAGCAAAACATCTTTTTGCTGAAATTTTTATTTAAACGAAAAATCAATTTCAAAAGAAGAATGAGTCCAAACGGTCTCTCAAGACTAAGTCTTGGCTCCGTGATTTTTGGGGGAAAATCCGCCTCCATATCTTCTCCTCAGCCCACGACCTGATCTTGCTAATGAATCTAGACTTTTTCTCGATTTTCGTTTGTATGCTTTCAACCTATAAATACCACTTTGGTTTTCAGAGTTGATATCAAATACAAAAACAAAAGATAAATTAGAGAGTTTGTGAAAACGATTTTGCTGCTTCTTGCAAAAACGTTTCGAGTTTTCGATTTTACTGCTTATTGTAAACAGTTCTAGTTTTTCTGTTTATGCTTCTTGATTGATGTTGTTTTATTACCTGGTGATTCCAAGCAAATAAGAAGAGTAAGGGTGATTTGTATACCGTTCAATAATTGTGCAATTTTGAACGAGACAGAGATTCTGGGCTGTTTTATCCTGGGGACGGCGGGGCTACGAAACTGCATGCACAATTTTGGGCAGAGCCGCGAAACGTCTTAAAGAGAGCGACCTAGTCCACGACTCAACCCAAGCAAAATTGGTACAATCGTTCCTTCCTTTTAAATTCGAATTTACAGCATATTTTTCCAACAATTTTAAGACGATATTCTATGTCTGCCATGAATTCTATTACTGAAATTGTTGCTAAAGACCTTAATAGGCCCTTTCGTTTTGAGGGCCAACACTTTAAAAGATGGAGACAAAAGATGTTGTTTTTTCTTACAACACAAAAGGTTGCATATGTTTGTGATACTGAAAAATCGATATTGCCTGCTGAACCTACTGAAACCCAAACTAAAGATTTAGACCGTTGGATTGAAAATGATTTCTTATGTAAAATTTTATCCTGAATGGTCTGTCTGGTGATTTATATGATTATTACTGTACTGAACAAACTGAAAAAGATATTTGGGAAGCCCTTAGAAAGAAATATGACACTGAGGAGGCTGGCACAAAGAAATATGTTGTTAGTCGCTATCTGAAATTTCAAATGACTGATGATAAGTCTGTCGAAACCCAATCACACGAGCTTCAAAAGATTGCTCATGAAATTATATCTGAGGGAATGACTTTAGATGAGCAATTTCAAGTAGCTGTTGTGATAGACAAATTGCCCCCTAGTTGGAAAGATTTTAAGAATGTCCTTAGGCATAAAACTAAAGAGTTTTTCCTAGAAAGCCTGATTACCCAACTTCGTATTGAGGAGGAAACCAGGAAACAAGATCAGAAAGAGGAAGTTCTGATTATTTCAAACCATAAGAAGTCTACCCCTGTTTCTCTGAAACCCAATGGAAAGAAAATGAAAAATCAGAATAACAATAAAAATCGAAACTATCAGAATCGGAACCAGCAGAACCGGAACAATCAGAACCGCAACCATCAGAATCAGAATCCTCCGCGAAATCAGAATGGACAGAAACATCCCTCCAAGAATGATTCAGCACAGTTCCTTTGCTACACCTGTGGTAGGCCAGGGCATATGGCCAGGAACTGCCGGAATGGATCTCGTCCTGCACCTCAGGCGAACCTAACCGAAGACCAACTTATTGCCATGATCTCTGAGATCAATTTTGTTGGTGGATCCGAGGGATGGTGGGTCGACACTGGTGCTTCTCGACATGTCTGCTATGATCGAGGAATGTTCAAATCCTATTCTGAAGCTGAGGACAAGAAAGTGTTGTTGGGTGATTCCCACTCCACTATAGTTGCTGGAACTGGAACAGTAGAACTGAAGTTTACCTCTGGAAAGACTGTCATCCTGAAAGACGTCTTACATACTCCAGAGATGAGAAAGAATCTAGTATCTGGTTTTCTTCTGAACAAGGCTGGGTTTACTCAGATTATAGGGGCTGATTTATATACCATCACAAAGAATAATGTATTTGTGGGGAAAGGGTATGCTACTGATGGGATGTTTAAGTTAAATGTTGAAGTGAATAAAATTTCTAGTTCTGCTTACATGTTGTGCACTTTTAATACTTGGCATGCTAGACTTTGTCATGTTAATAAACGTATTATTAAAAACATGAGTAACTTAGGTCTAATTCCAAAATTGTCCTTAAATGATTTTGAAAAGTGCAACTATTGTAGTCAAGCTAAGATAACCAAAACACCACATAAATCTGTAGTTTGAGAATCTGAACCTTTAGATTTGATACACTCAGATATATGTGAACTTGATGGTATCTTGACTAGAAATGGAAAACGTTATTTTATTACGTTTATTGATGACTGTTCTGATTATACTTTTGTTTATTTAATGAAAAATAAAAGTGATGCCTTTGACATGTTTAAATTATTTTTGACTGAAGTTGAAAATCAATATAATAGAAAGATTAAGAAACTTAGGAGTGATAGAGGCACTGAATATGATAGCAGTACTTTCATAGAGTTTTATAATTCTCAAGGAATTATTCATGAAACAACTGCACCATATTCTCCTGAGATGAATGGCAAAGCTGAAAGGAAAAATAGAACTCTTACCGAGTTAGTAGTTGCCATAATGCTTAACTCCGGTGCTGCATCGCACTGGTGGGGAGAAATTATCTTAACAGTCTGTTATGTGCTAAATAGAGTCCCCAAATCGAAAAGCAAAACATCGCCCTACGAAATTCTGAAAAATAGACAACCAAACCTGTCTTATTTGAAAACTTGGGGTTGTTTAGCTTATGTTAGAATTCCTGATCCTAAAAGGAACAAGCTTGCTAGTAGGGCATATGAATGCGTATTCATAGGATACGCCTTGAATAGCAAAGCTTATAGATTCTATAATCTTAAACATCAAGTTATTATAGAATCAAACGACGTTGACTTTTATGAAGATAAATTTCCTTTTATTTCGAGGAATAGTGGGGGTACATCATCAAACAACGTACCTTTGTTCAGGGTTAATGAAAATATTCAAGCCACAGAATCTGAGCCAAGAAGAAGTAAACGGAAACGATCTTCTAAAAACTTTGGGCTCAATTACTATGTCTTTTCAGTCGAAGAGGATCCCCTTAGTTTTCAAGAAGCTCTATCCTCTATAGATGCCAACTTTTGGGAAGAGGCTATCGATGATGAAATGTATTCTCTTGAGTCTAACAGAACCTGGCACTTAGTGGATTTGCCACCAGGTTGCAAGACAATAGGATGTAAATGGGTATTTAAGAAGAAATTGAAACCCGATGGTAATGTTGACAAGTTCAAGGCTCGTCTCGTAGCCAAAGGGTATAGACAGAGAGAAAATGTTGATTTCTTTGACACATATTCTCCTGTAACCAGAATTACATCTATTCGAGTGTTAATTTCTCTTGCTGCAATACATAACCTAGTTTTGCACCAAATGGACGTTAAGACTGCGTTTCTTAATGGTGATTTGGAAGAAGAAATTTACATGGACCAACCTGAAGGTTTTGTAATTCCAGGACAAGAACATAAAGTTTGCAAACTAGATAAGTCACTTTACGGTTTGAAACAAGCTCCAAAACAATGGCATGAAAAATTTGATAATCTTGTTATCGCACATGACTTTAAAGTGAACGAAAGTGACAAATGCATTTACTATAAAGCTGAAAATGGCATTTGCACTATAATATGTCTGTATGTGGATGACTTGCTTATCTTTGGTTCTAATATCCATGCCGTGAATAAAGTGAAAGCTTTATTGTGCGCAAACTTTGATATGAAAGACCTTGGAGAAGCGAGTGTAATCCTTGGTATCGAGATTACTAGGTCTGAAAAGGGAATTTCTTTGGATCAATCTCATTATATCGAGAAGATCCTAAATAAATATAATTACTCTGACCGTAAACCTGCATGTACTCCTTATGACTCTAGTGTAAAATTGTTCAAGAATACCGGCGACGGTGTTAGACAATCTGAGTATGCGAGCATCATTGGTAGTCTTAGATATGCTACCGATTGCACTAGACCCGACATAGCTTACGCTGTTGGATTACTATGCAGATTTACAAGTAGACCTAGTATAGAGCATTGGCATGCAATTGAACGGGTCATGAGGTACCTGAAGAGGACTAAGAACCTCGGATTACATTATCAGAAGTTTCCCGCTGTCCTTGAAGGATATAGCGATGCTGATTGGAACACCCTTTCAGATGACTCCAAAGCCACCAGTGGCTATATTTTCAATATAGCTGGTGGGGCTGTTTCTTGAAAATCAAAGAAACAGACCATTTTGGCACAGTCCACGATGGAGTCAGAGATTATAGCACTAGCCACGGCTAGTGAAGAAGCAGGTTGGTTGAGAAACCTGCTAGCAGAGATCCCTTTATGGGAAAGACCGATTCCAGCTGTCTTGATCCATTGCGATAGTACCGCGGCTATTGCAAAAATACAGAACCGTTATTATAACGGCAAGAAACGACAAATACGTCAGAAGCACAGCACAGTTAGAGAGTTTCTATCTACTGGTGCTGTGAGAGTGGATCATGTACGAACTGATGCGAACTTAGCTGATCCTTTGACGAAAGGATTAGCCAGAGAGAAGGTTTTCAAAACCTCGAAAGGAATGGGACTAATGCCCTTAGTTTAATGAGTTATTCACGATGGTAACCCAACCTATAGACTGGAGATCCCAAGAAATAGGTTCAATGGGTAATAACAAGTCGTGAATGATATGATGTGAATCATGCTGACAAAATAGCAATCTCATTCCTAGATTAAAGCATGAATTCCTGAAGCGATAGTAGGATGAGTTAAAAAACTCTTAATGAGGTCTATACTCTGTGTGGAGTGGAGTACCTAGCTACAGGAGTACTCTTGATAGACTCACCTAAGTGATTGTGGAAGTTTGGCCGCTTCCTATGGAATTTGTGGGCAAAATTCCTAGAGCCTTCACTACACTGGGATATACGTGCATGGCCGTAAAGCACAGACTTTTTAGACTTCACCCTGGTAAGGTTGTGCGTGTAATGTCTGTTAGAGATAGAGTTCAAAACTACGAGTTACTCTAGTATATTCTAAAGCATGAACACTACGCAAGAGTTCAAGTCGAAAGACACTTTTGTTTATGCACAATCTTATATTTTAAAGATTGCTCGATGAAAAATTGTTTTTTTAAAAATCCAAGTGGGAGATTGTTGCAAATTTGGTTTTTTAAAAATAAAAACAAATATGTGTTTACCTGGTTTTGAACCCTGGACCTCCCTCTCCTATTTTGATTGTTGAACCACTCTCTATTTTATAGTCCCATATCTACTATATATCTCTTTGAGGTAGAGTATATAAGAAGATAGTTAGGACTTGGGTTTGGACCCTTTGGGAGTACCACTCTTTTATGAGGAGGGGAGAGATAGGCCCTCGCGCCCGCCGTCGCCGCCGTCCGTCCGGTCGGGCAAGTCGGGTTGGGTTGGGTCATTTAGAAAGCAAAACATCTTTTTGCTGAAATTTTTATTTAAACGAAAAATCAATTTCAAAAGAAGAATGAGTCCAAACGGTCTCTCAAGACTAAGTCTTGGCTCCGTGATTTTTGGCGAAAAATCCGCCTCCATATCTTCTCCTCAACCCACGACCTGATCTTGCTAATGAATCTAGACTTTTTCTCGATTTTCGTTTGTATGCTTTCAACCTATAAATACCACTTTGGTTTTCAGAGTTGATATCAAATACAAAAACAAAAGATAAATTAGAGAGTTTGTGAAAACGATTTTGCTGCTTACAGTCTTTGCGAGAGTTTGTGAAAACGATTTTGATGCTTACAGTCTTTTGCTTCTTCGTACAGAGTTCTTGCAAGAACGTTTCGAGTTTCTGATTCCAGCAAATAGCTTTCATACAAAGTTTATTGTAAACAGTTCTAGTTTTTTCTGTTTATGCTTCTTGATTGATGTTGTTTTATTACCTGGTGATTCCGAGCAAATAAGAAGAGTAAGGGTGATTTGTATACCATTCAATTATTGTGCAATT
Organism: Berberis thunbergii; assembly: GCA_003290165.1. Lineage (NCBI taxonomy): Eukaryota > Viridiplantae > Streptophyta > Magnoliopsida > Ranunculales > Berberidaceae > Berberis > Berberis thunbergii. Next base: position 12,626 of record QNQO01009061.1, read on the forward strand.
TTGAACGAGACAGAGATTCTGGGCTGTTTTATCCTGGGGACGTGGGCGCTACGAAACTGCATGCACAATTTTGGGCAGAGCCGCGAAACATCTTAAAGAGAGCAACCTAGTCCGCGACTCAACCCAAGCAAAATTGGTACAATCGTTCCTTCCTTTTAAATTCGAATTTACAGCATATTTTTCCAACACTTTTGTGTAACGTGACAGGTATTTCTCGAAAATATAATCCATCATCTCCTTCTCTTTGTCAAACATTAGATCCATCTTCTCTGTTATCGGTTTTTCAAATGCTTTTTTAAGCGGATGGAGTTTCGCTTCTTCAATCAACTTTCTTATAAATTTTTTTTGTCAGATCGAATAAAAATGTAAGAATTGTTCTTTTCTGATACCAATTGATAGAATTGAAATTGTAAATAAAATGAATTGAAAACAATATAATAATTGAATAAAATAAATTGGTGATAAACGAATTAAACTGATAAATAAATAAACTTAATTCCATCTGTCAACTAGTTACAGTGAACTACATACGCTCCTATTTATTAAAAACACAAACCCTAAACTTATTAAGAAATAATGTTCTACTTGGAAACCCTATTACAATAATACTAGAATTCCTAATACTGCCTAAAATACTATTATTGCTAATATTATTAAATGTCCTAATTACTTCATATTCATTTATAGCTATTGCACTTCGGAGTTTTCTACAGTGTTTACTATGGTGTGGCTGAATGCAGGGCAGTCCTCTCCTATAACGTTTGATCTGTAAATTATTTAGAACTTTGAAGATGGTCAAGGCTCTACAAGACCAAGCCACTACACTAGATGCTATGTAGTTAAAACGGATAATGGACCCATAACGATTCAAGAGTGTTATAGGTTATAACGGGATATAATGATCTATAACATAATAGTTTTTAATACCCCCACAAAATATTAATGTATATTATAGAGTAAAAAAAGTAAATCATATTTATAACATTAAATTCAAAAACAAAAAAAACATTAATAAAAAAAATCTTCCCTTCGCATGAGAGTGAGATCGCAATAGAGAGTGAGATCAACTCTTCGTGTTCTTATCACGTTCTCTGTCAAAAGGCGATGTCTGGTTATCTGTTGATTGGCGACAGCAAGTTCTGCTCCTTTCCAATGAGTCTAGGGTTGTGGTTTGATCGAGAATGAAATGGGTATTTTTTATGTATTAGAACAAAACATTAAAACGACGTTATCAAAAAAATGTTATCTCAATAACGGTCATATAACGCCATTATATCGGAGCTGTGATAATATAACGTGATAATGACATAACGTAACGGCTCACCCCCGTTATGCGTTATATTGGAGTTATATCGACGTTATAATGTTGTTTTAACTGCATAGACTAGATGCACATGTAGTCATTCAGAATGCCTTCGTTTTGTACTATACTACTTCGGATGAATGGGGAATTACATAACTATTTGATTTTTAGAATAAAGCCTACGAGCTCTCTATTTTATGGCAAAGATCTCTCCACATCAAAGAACCAATTCATAGTGGATGGGTCGATTTTCTATTTTGGTAAATTGGTCGATTGTTGGTTATTTTAAGAGCTCTAAGGGTTCTTAAGCAAGGTGACCGGCTATCTCTGTTCCTCTTCATCATAGCGGTGGAAGCCTTTGGGAGAAGGATATCTAGAGCGAGGGAGAGGGAAATCATACATGGTTTTTCAAGGAGTGGGTTTTACTTTTTATCCCTTAACCTCTCCCACCCCAAATGCTGCTGACATGGTTTGAACCCTGAATTTGTGATAACATCCGTCATAAGCCTACTGTTAAGCTTCTATCTTCTTGGGCTCCTAAAAACAACAATATGAGAAGACTGAAAAAATTATCCAATTCACAATATTTCGTGAAAATAAATATTTGAGAAGGAAACATCAAGTGATTCACCATGTACAAACAAATTGATTAAAATGGAAACAAAGAAACCCAAATAGAAACAAAGCCATTTTAAAAAAACACCAAACTCAATTGAAGAAATAAATTTCATACCCACTAAAGCCAAGGAATGCGATTTCTCCAAAAAAGGCGAAATTTCACAAAATATTTCTTCTTTTTTAGTTACTAAAATTTCTTTTAAAATCCAAAATATTTATTTTTTCCATTAGGCCAATCTTAGTTTTAGTACATTTTGCAACTTGTTATAAACTTATTATGTAATATGTAGTTTATATGATTCTTACCCAAGTGTCGTGCTTGACACTTTCGTGAAACCACCTGCATCCCCGTCACGTGCTTCCTATCCCTCAAGTCTCACATGTGTTTGTGACATTATGGCACAAATACAAGTCATAATAAATTTGATAATTAGAACAACTATTCAATGAAATTATTCATGAAAACCATTGTTCAACCAATGATTTCTGATGCGTCCAAAATTTAGTCTCCAATAAATAAAACTTGCAAAACAAATGTTAGATTGCCAAATACTATCTTTTTGGTGGTCGAAGACACTCCAATGATTAAGTCAGTAACTCAGTTAGAGATTGAGCTAAAACTAAACAGAACTCAATTAAAATTGCATACCTTTGTCGATGTTCCTTTACCTTTTATAATGGTCGCAGTTAATTTCCTGTGTGACTTAAGCATGTGAGACGCAACGAGGGGAGACGTTCTCTGTAACGGTCTCCTTCTTTATGAAGATACGTCTGTGGAGGCGTAACTCCCTCCACAACTCTTTTTCTATGTAATGTTCCCCCCATTTAAGGGAGAACTTTATCGGGTCTGGATTTGGTCCTCTGATTATGATTTATTCTTATGGGCCATGTTTGGGCTTTCATGACTTGATTCATTTTTTTTGGGTTTTATGAATTGGCCCAGTTTTTATTAGGATACTTGATCGTCGTGATAGATGATCTCTGCCACATGTGTGATTGCGATGACAATTTTATTTGATGCATCATCAACTACTCCTCCTTGTACTTAGTGGGCATGCTGACGTGACCACTAACTCGATGACGATTGAACTTTCGACTTCATCATTGCCTCTCATTTAATGGTGTTAGCAACTTTTAGTGAGTTGACATCCTGATCACTTGTTTGTTTGTTCATTTTTCGCGCGTATTTTGAGATTTTGTGCAGTCATCATATCTCGCACATCGTCCTATGAGCAGTTTCTTCACTGCTCGGCTATATAAAACAAGGCATGATTGATTTGTTTATCTAGTTACACTATCTTTGAGATTAGGGCTTATTTTTCTTTTTCATTTTTCATTTTTCTTGTTATTCCATCCTTAACGATGTCTGCTGGCAATATTCTAAGTGGTGAAGTGTTTGTTGCTTGAAAAGCTTACTTCTCGCAAGCTTTTCAGGCAACATTAGACAATATACGTTCTGGCTATAATTTCCCATCCGGCCTCGAGATAATTTTGCCTAGACAGAACGATAGTCCTTGTCGTCCAAGGTTTGGATATATTGCACTCTATCCAAGCATGTTCCTTTTCGGCCTTCAATTTTCAGTTTCGGAGTTGTTTTGGGAATATCTAGATTTTTTGGGCATTCTTCCTGCTCAAATGGGTCCTAACGGTTGTAGGGTTATGGTTTCTACTTATGCGAAATCCATTCTCTTTGGCATTTTGATGACCGTTAGGGTTCTGCATTCGGTGGTTGGTCTGCTGGTGACCAAGGACATTTGCTTCCTCCGTTTTCCTGTCTATTTTGGAAAGCTCAATGATGATATCAGAGATCAGTCGAGGTTTTTGTTTTATACTTCTGTTAGCTCTGGCTATTTCAAACTGTGAGGTCATTCGATTGTACGGTCATTTCGAGTCCTTAACAAACTAAAGAATCTGCAATTAATTGCGGAGTAGCAGAGGATCAGTGACCAAATTTTGAAGCTTCCCGTGTTTCCTGTGGAGGCATTTTTTCTAAGTACATCTTGGAGCGTAGTGTCTTGTACCATATGAACGAGGCGGCATGGGTTTTGCTCACTGAATCCCGTGTTGAGGAGATCGTTGCTCGCGCAACTCTTGTTGGTGTTAGTGATGCTAGCATTGATTGGGAAGTGGGTTCAGGCGAACATGTTACAGATCTCGATGCTCTTGTTAGTATCAGTGTTGCAGGTCTGACTTCCAAAAAGAGGAAGCTCCCGAGGTCTGTTAGCCCATCGAAGCAATTGTCGATAAATCGCAGTCGTGTTCCAAAGAAGAAACGACTATCTACTCGTGGTGTTGCTCTGATTGTACCTCGTCCGAGTTCTTCTTATAAGGGAGTTGTGAAAAAGGATCTCGAAGAAGTAGAGGAAATGAACTTTGTGCTGGAGAAGAGTGAGAATGAAACTACTCGTTCGTTGGACAATAATGAAAAGAGGCTTCTTTTTGCCTATGGTGTTATCAATGTCGTTGAATAGTCAAATGACGATCCTCGAGCTATCTATGACAAGATGCTCCAGCTTGCGGTGGAGTAGTCTAAGGAGGTTGATGACCGTGGTTAGAATTTTGAGGTTCTTCCTCCTCGATCTCCTTCAAGTCCCGTTGATGATGCGACAAGATTCTTAGTTTCTTCCCCCGCTCGTCTTAATTCTTCTGTTTCTGTCGCTACTAATACTCGTTCTGCTCCTGCTGTTACCACTTCGTAGCAAGAAGGCAATAATGGTTTTTCTATTGTCTCCGTTGTTCTTCTCGTTTTTTCGATTGTTGAGGGTGGTTCCTCTGTGCTTTTGGATCCCCGCATCCTCCATCCATGGATTTGTTGGAAGGCGCCAAATTTGAAAGACACCCGTATTAAATCAAACGAAAAGTTATGTTGGTTTACTCAGCTTGACGTGTAGGATGGTGTGCGTAGGTTGATCAATGAATGGCACAGACGAGCGGTAGAACGACCTTCGATACCAGTATTGGATCCAAGCACCTATCTCGATTATGGTTTGAAGTAAATAATGGACAGGATGAATCACCTCACTTAGGCTAGGGCGATGGGGTCGGAATATAAGACTGGTCGTGGTTAGGTGGCTGCTATTAAGAGGAAGTTGGTGGCATTATTGTTGGTGTTTTTTCACGTCCTTCCCCAACTTGAAGTGCATGGAGCGGGAGGGGGCAACTGTAGCTGCTCTGGCTTCTCTAAGGGAAATAAAGATGCGCGAGATAAGTCTGCTACGGAGCTTGAGAGTTTGACGGCTAACTTGGACGAGGTCCTTGCACGATTGGACGAGTTGGAAAAGGAGTTGTCAGTCGAGAAAGTTGGTCATGATGAGGCTTTGCGTTTTGTAGTTGAACAATCTGTCAACTGTAGGATTGCTGAAGGGCGGGTGAAACAATTAATGGTTGCGCTCAACGAGGTTAAGTCGAATATCTCAGCCATGCTAGCCATTGTTGAAGGGCAGCTGATTTCAACTAAGAAGGGGCTTGCCGCTTCTTTTTCACCAGATGCTCTCGTCGCTTCTACCTTATCTTCACCAAACTTTCTATTTTCTTCTCCAAATATTCCATCTCCTTCCCCAGATGTATAATCTTATTCTCCAAATGTAACAGAGTGATTTTATGAATGAGAAACTTTTCTTTTTGACAATATTGTATTGCCTTTCATTTAGTTTTCACTTCGCATGTTTTCTCTTTGAAGTCGTGACTCGTCTTGGGTCGTGTGTGTTGATTCATTGTATATGATACATGTGTTCCCCTTATCAAGTTGTTTGTAGTATATTGGCAATTTAGGCTTATCCGTATTTATTTTTTTGCGCTTGCTTGTCGATCATCCAAAGTTTTTCTTTCTTTGTTTTTTGTCAATCCAGGGATTTTCCTCATTCGGATCCTCAAGTATTTGCATGTCAAAGTGTTTTGTGTTTCGAAGTATTGGCTATTTTTGGATGGCTTTGTGAGTGACTTGACTCGTACATTTTTACTTTTAGGTCCGTCGTAGTTATCGAAGTAAATCGTATTGCGTATCTCGTCCTTTTGCTTCTTGGTCCGATATTTGGATTGGGTAGGGGGCCTCTATAGCTATATTTTGATTTGTGTTTGGATTTCTTAATCCGATGTATAGGGCTTAATAGTTTGACTCGTTCGTCTTTGCCTCGTTGGTTTGATGCGATAGTTAACCTGAAGTTTTTACTAGTAAGTCGACTTGCTCGTTCTTACTTCATTGGTCTGATGTATTAGTCGACTCGAAGTTTATTTAAGTAAGTTGACTTGTTCGTCCCAACTTTTACTTCGTTGGTTCGACATACTAGTCGACCTGAAGTTTGTTTGAGCAAGCTGATTGGTTCGTCCAACTTTTACTTTGTTTGTCTGACATATCAGTCGACTCAAAGTTTATTTGAATAAGTTTACTTGTCCATCCTAACTTTTACTTTGTTGGTTCGACATACTAGTTGACCCAAAGTTTATTTAAATAAGATGACTTGTTTGTCCTAACTTTTACTTCGTTGGTTGGACATACTAGTCGACTCGAAGTTTATTTGAGTAAGTTGACTAGTTCATCCGAAGTTTTACTTCGTTCGTCTGATGTATTAGTTGACTCGAAGTTTGTTTGAGCAAGTTGACTAGTTCGTCCCAACTTTTACTTCGTTGGTCTGACGTATTAGTTGACTCGAAGTTTATTTGAATAAGTTGACTTGTTCGTCCTAACTTTTACTTCGTTGGTTCAACATACTAGTCGACTCAAAGTTTATTTGAGTAAGCTGACTGGTTCTTTCCCAATTTTTACTTCGTGGTTAATAATACCAGAAGTTTTATGTCTGACTTGAAGGTTTTCCTTTTGTTTGTGGCTTGGTATACCAATTGCTTCATTGTTTGGCTTTGATGTTGTAATTTCAGGTGTAAAATGGAGGGTTTCCAATATATAGCAGTAGTAGTCATTCTCTTATCATAAAGTTATGTTGTGGAGTATGCATTGTATCTTTCTAACTGTTGTTCGATTTGTTCTACCTTGAGTGGTCTTAGCATTTTTGTTGTAACTTCTTCTTCCATGACTCTTTGTAGTTTTGTTGTTCGTGTATTGTTGTCGTAAGGTAGCTAATAAACTCAGAATGCTCCTTGATCGAATCACTGGGTGTATGCCATTGTCAGGTTGGTTCAGACGAGGAGAATAGAGTGTAGTCCCAAATTGTCCAATCATGCTCACATCAGTACCTGCTGCCAAGGTTTCGTTCGTCAGTTCATATAATTAGTTAGTGTTGTTTTCATTGTCAGTAATGTGGAGGTGTTGTTGGCCTTGTCATGGATAATAGTCAAGCTTGTAAGGTTCTTTGGATTTTGTCTGTTGTTTGGCTCCCATATGAATTGCCAATTTTCTTCGCGCTCATCGTTTGAGTTTTCATATTGATTTATCTTTTCTCGTATGACAACGTTGGCGCTTCTAGTTCTATATAGATCAGCTTGAGTGGGACATGCTATTGGTTGTCTCTTCGACGGGCTTAACTGGTTGCTTTCTACGGCTACGCAATGTAAGGCTTATGTCAGTTATCTGGGTTGTTCCTTTGATCCCATGATGGTGTCCGCCTTTTATTTTCCTTTGGGTTGTTTATCGGGTAACCTGAAGAATTCATCGAGTCGTCCTCTTTGAACCCAGTGTTCGAATTCATCTTTCAGGTTGTAGCAGTCTTTAGTGTCGTGTTCGTGATCCTTGTGGAAAGAGCAATATTTGTTCTTGTCTCGCCCCTCGGGGTCTCCTTTCATCTTGAGTGTCTAATTGATATCTTCCCATTTCGTCATGTGTTTCAATATGTTCGTTCGGCTGGTTTTCAAGGTCGTATATGGTTTGTATGTTTTTTTCATCACGTTTGTCACTCGCTTATGTCTGGGTCTCTTGTCACTCGCTTATGTCTGGGTCTCGTCGAATGCGGCTTTTTAGGTTCTTGCTAGTTGAATTCAGGCCTCCCATTAGTTCGGTGCTTTTTTTACTGAACGTTTTCCCTATGGGCTCTATCATCTCTCCTTATTTCTTTCCTTATTTCTCGCCTCTTTGAACGAGCTTCCCTTTCAGATTCGTTTTTCTTCCTGGCGACTACCATCTCTTCGAGAGTGTTGTGCTTTTGAGCGATTTTCGATCGAATCACCATGATCTTTGGGGGTTCCAGGTTCAAAGCATCGAAAAAGGGTCTTCTTTTTAGTCCGACGGTGAAAGTAGCGATGGCAGTGTCGTCGCTGCACCCATCGATCATTGTTAACTCGTTAGTGAAATGAGTAACGTATTATCTGATTGTCTCATCGGGCTTCTGTTCGATGTGAAACTGGTAATGTGGCCCCTTCCTCATTCATTGACTGCCAATGAACCTCGTGATGAAGGCGATAATGAGCGCCTGGAATGAGTCTATCGACCTTGGGGGTAGGTTGTTTAACTAGTTCATTGTTGTGGAGGTGAGACTAGTTGGAAACGATCTACATATGATGGATCTTGTGCTCTCCTTCAATAACATCATGTGGTGAAAGTGTTGCAAATGGTCTATCGGGTTAGTGGTACCATCATAAGCTTCAAACTTTGGCGGGGTGAACTTCTTTGGCATGGGAGTCACTATGAGTTCATTGGAAAATGACAATCTAGCTAGTTTGTACAGTATATTAGGATTAGTGACTCCGATCCTGAATGGGATTTCAGTAGAGGTCTTGCCGCTCTGGAGGGTCCCATCTTGAATTGGTTCGCTCCTTTCAAAATTTACCTATGTAGGTTCTGCAGGAACTTTGTTAGCAAGGTTTGTTTGGGAAGGCGCTTGAGTGGGGTCGACGGACTGAGCATGCTCCTGTGTGAACTTTTCCACCATTTTGATCATACAATCCATCTGGATCATGAGTAGGTCTACACGAGGATCTGTGGTAGCACCTCTAGATGTCTTGGATGTTTGGGCAGATCTCGTGTTCTGGCTCTCTGTTGTTGGGCATGGTCGTCCTGACGTTCGTCGCTGAATCTGCAATGTGCGCTATTTGTGGCGCAATTTCTCCTGTAGGAGGTTTGTTTTGATTGTTGTCAGGTTAAGGATATGTAAAGTGTTCCATTTGTTGTGAGGGCTCTTTAACCGTTGATCACAACTAAAGAAATTTGTTACTATGGATTTTCTTCTTAAAAGGAAAACTTGTCGTTCCCCACGGACGTTGCCAAACTGATGAGTTCAAAATCCAGTATCCAATAAGTAAAACCTGCAAAACAAATATTAGATTGCCAAAAATCACATTTTTGGTGGCCGAAGGCATTCCAATGCTTAAGTCAGTAACTCGGAGATGGAGCTAAAACTGGACAGAACTAAGTTAATTGCATGCCTTTGTCGAATGTTTCCTTTACCTTTTATAATGGTCACAATTAATTTCCTGTGTGACTTAAGCATGAGAGGTGCAACAAGGGGAGGCATTATCTGTAATGGTCTATTCATTTATGAAGATATGTCAGTGGAGACGTAACTCCTCCCTCCACGACTCTTTCTATGTAACATTTCTCCCCTTTGAGGAAGAACTTTATCGGGCCTGGATTTGAGTATCTAATTATGATTTATTCTAATGGGCCATGTTTGGGCTTTCATGGTTGGATTCATCTTCTTTGAGCTGTATGAATTGGCCTGATCTTGGGATACTTGATCCTCGTGATAGACGATCTCTGCCATGTGCGCGATTGCGTTGACAGTTTTATTTAATGTATCATCAATTTGTAATAGGGCCAATAAGACATACCCCAATCCATAATATCTAATTAAGGGAAAAGATATCTAATTAGATATGCCTATGGATTGTCTGTCATTTGACTATTAGGGTTGTATATTTTATGACCAAAATGCCTTTCACTTAAAGAGCATGCTTCGACCCAAACATTAAGATAACAACACATCTTGAAGGATAGTAAAGGTCTAAAATAATCAGATACGCCTCGAGAGTAATACACATCTCGAGAATGAAAAGAAAATAGAAACAAATAAATAAATAAAAAGATTGAGCACGAGGGGGTTGAGCTGAGGGCGGCCATGGAAGAAACATCTGTTGAACCGACTTTAGATTTGTAATGACCCCCAATTTTGACAAATGATAATGTTTTAGGGCATATTTATTTTGAGGTTGGGTATCTAATAAATAAATAAAAAGGTGTTTATATAATGTTGTGCAAACCCTAATCTTGTAGGGTTTTGCCTTTGGATTAGTTAAATATGGTTTTGATCATTTCCAGTCGCATAGAAAATCTGGAAAAAAAAAAAAAAAAGAAGAAGAGAATAAACAAAGGAAGAAGGAAAAGGGAAAAAGTAAGAGAAGAAAAAAAAAGTGAGTTTTTCTTTCTTTAGTCTTAATACAATTTATATCTTATGTTCCACATAAAGCTAATTTACCTATAGTTGAGGTTAAAGTTCTAGAAGTACATCTTGTCATGTTTTCTTTTGAGGTTAAAATTTTGCAAGTACATCATCCTTATTTCTTTTGATGTTAAAGTTCTGCAAGTACATCATGTTTTTCTTTTGAGGTTAAAGTTCTGCAAGTACATCATCCTTATTTCTTTTGATGTTAAAGTGTACATCATGTTTTTCTTTTGATGTTAAAATTCTGCAAGTGCATCATGTCATGTTATTCTACCATTGTTATTCTACCTATTTTGATAATAAAGTTCTACCTATATTGGTGAATTAGGTAAAAGGCCATAATGTCATTTTTTTAGTCCCTCAAAACAATTCTAGTAAATTTTGATAAGGGTTACATCATTAGTTGTTTTCTTTTTTGAAACATGATTGAAACTTTTCCTTTGTAAATATTGGATGTTGGGTATTGGTAGTTGTGAAAATTGTACTTTTATGATTATTGCTTGTTGGGTATTGAATATTGCATATTGGTTATTGGTAGTTGAAAAAAAAATGAAAAGAAAAATTTCCTGTACGAATTTGGCATGTTGAATATTGCTTGAATATCACAAGTTGGGTATTGCATAGTGGTGAATCTTATCATTGGTCAATATTGACTATTGGGATTTCATTATGAATATTGACCATACTCAATATTGTCCTTTATGTTTTGATATGCAATATTGGAAGGATGTTGACTATTGGGTATTTAATATTTGTGAATATTGGGTATTTGTTAATTACATTTGATTTTCAAATATGTGATTGAGATTGATATTATTAATTGATATTGCATGCACGTTTGTTCATTATGAGTTTGAGTGCTACTTTGTGTGGATTATTTATCCATGAGAATAGTTATGCTTCTCCAAATGATTTTGTGGGTTGGTTTGTGAGGGAACATGTCATTGTGTAAAAATAAATTTTGGGATGCACGATAGGCTATACAAATATCATGGAGTTATAAGATTTAAATAACATCAAATTGTATCACTTAGAACTACCACACCTCTTTTTTTTTCACTCTCTTATAGAGAAACTAAATAACCTTCGGGTTGTCTTACGAATGTGGGGCACCCATTTCCTATAGAAAAAATAAAATGACTTTTGAGTTAGTCTTGTGGAAATGTGATGTTTTTGAAATGCCTAAAATATACTTATTATTTATCCGTAAAAAATGTGACAAGATCTATGCGCATTGTTAGCCTAAGAGTGATTTTATTGTACTCATATAGTTAGGGGTATCCGGTGATGCATGCATGTATGTGATGTGTTCCCACTTGGGCATGGATGACAAAAAAATCTTCATTTATATGATGTGTCCCTACTTAGGCATGGATGACGGAGAAATCCTCCTTTATATGAGGATGACGGAGAAGTCCTCCTTTAAAAAAAATGAATAAATTCAATAAAAATGAATAATATGTTTAATTCAAATAATGTACGAATATAATTGTTTTAATTAATAAATTACATTTATATTATTTATAACCCTTTTCATGCAGGATGACAAGTTCACTAATATTTTTGCAGGTCAGACTTGTCATAGTTAACATCTATAGAGTAAGTACAAGTAAATATGTTTTTACTTATCAGGATTACATGATTGCCTCGTTGATAAACTAAATTATTTGAATTGTGATTTTCTTGCATGACATATTTGCCTCATTGAGGAACTACCTGTCTGTGTGGTTGTTCATGGTTTGTGTTTCATTTTATGTTATCACTTGTTGTTGTGTTGATTTTTAGGAACAAAGAATTTCACACGAGCTTAATTGCTAACCCAAGTAAGCTTGGGCTTTTTTGGTACATTCATTTCGGAATGTAGCCGACTAGCTTGTTTCAGGATTTAGTAATTTTGAGCGAGCTTAGAGAAGTTCGTTTCGTACGTGACGAACATTGCTGGGGAATTGCACGTTGTTCGAGAGTCTACGTCCTTTTGTTTGTTAGGTGACCATTTATTCTTTTGTAGTAGAACTTGGAGTTGCATTTTATTGGGAGAGTTATACCTATGTTTAGTTGAATTTGTTAGAGTTGGCTCTATGAGATTTAAATGTTATTTTTCTTCTTCTTATTTTCGTTTCGCTTTTTAGAGCAAGTGTTGTATTTTCCTATAATCTGGTAAATTGTGCATTTGATTATTTCTTGTGGACACCAAATATTACTTTTAGCGAATGACATTCATGTCCCGAATTTTGGGAAAAACGGATAATCCCATGCAGATATTAGGATTTTGTTTTTCTTGAAAATGTGACAGTTCGGCTTCAACAACCATTGGAGAGTTGTTGCTAAAATCGTCATCGAAATGTTGTTAGCTATCGGACCAATTGAGAGCTTTAGATTTGGCTTTCTTCATAGCTTTGCCTCCGCTGCTGGCACTGCTACTACTATTGTTGTTGTTGGCAGCGATTTGTTTGGCTACGATGTCAACTTTTTCTTGAACAAAAATGGTAAAGATTTATATAAATCAATCTTCATTTTGGGTTTATTTGTTTCTTCATCAGATGATGAACCTCTTTGACGAGTCTATTTGTTCCGATGAATTGAAGAACTCCTGTGGCGGCTTCTCATTTTTTTGTAAAATTAGTGTTCAATTTAGCTTGATTCAAATCTTCTCTGTTTCTTCTTCTCAACTTGAGTCTCTTTAGTTTGATTTTTCTGTTCTCTTGGTTGATCTGATTGTAACCGAAGATCTTGATTGCTTAGATGATTGATTAGAGTCGCTTGATCAGTGTTGCTAGTAGAGTAAGGGATGGGGAAGGAGAGTACTTTATACTTAAGGGCCATACAATATTGATGCGTTCAAATGTGTTTGCATGCCTTTGAGGAATGTCCTTTCTCATATATTTTTCTTTACATTATATAATGAGTGCATTCAACTATGTGCATGACTTAAGTTCAAATGACACAATTAAAGGAGACATTTATCATAATGTCTTCTCCTTCATTGAGATGTGTCCTTAGAGGAGTGATGTCAACCATGATTTATCTCCTTTGCAACGTTCCTCTCATAATTGAGTGGCATCCTTAGGGGCGTGATTTATGCCATGAATTATCTTCTTTATAATAACCATATCTAGTTATGATGGTTTGCGCCACATGTATGGCCACGATCGGGTGACAGTTTGATGTAACATAAAATATGTGGTTTTTTTTTTCTCATTATAAGAAAAAAAAAATGCCATACTTACACCTTTGCAATTGAAAATATATATTGTGCAAATTCTAGACTAAAATGGGAACATAATAGAATAGTACACATCTACAATATGCGAAGTTTTCCCTTGTCATAGGAAAACAAATCCTCACTTGAATACATATGTCACAAATGTAAGTGTACATTGTGTGAATTCCAATATGAGAGTATTTCATATTTAGGTTGATACATACAAAATGTGGTTGTTCGTTGTCTCAAGATAAAAAAATCCCACTTTAATAGAAACTTTCACAAATGATGGTGTGCATTGTGCCACTTCATGTATGAGAATATTCAATATTTAGGTTCACATAGTATATGAGCTATTAGTTGTCACAAGAAAAGAAAATCCCATTTGAATAAAACTTTTGACAAACGATAGTGTACATTTAAGTGATTCTTAACTAAAAGAGAGTATTTCATATTTAGGGCCATACATTATGTTTGTTCATTGTCACAAGAAAAGAAAATCTCACCAAATAGAAATTTTCGCAAATGTACAATGTGTGAATTTTCTGATGACACGAAGAAAACATCCCTTAAAAAGTTTCCAGAAATGAAAGCATTACATCAGGCGAATCCCAATACGATTAAGAAAATGAAAAATCTTACTTACATTATTATTATTATTTTGATAATAAATTCTACTTGAATATAATTTTTGGAAAAAAATGTATATCTTCTGATGATAAACAAATAATTTCAGATATTATAGAAAATATCCTTTTAAATGTCTATCTTATTTTAATTACTAGTGTTACTATCTTAATTTTTTATACAAGTTCAAATAATTGAGTCAAGCTAAGGAGTCAGATTTTACAATCATGATGATGTAATATTGTTAGAGGAGGTTTTTTACAATCTTGAGATACACATAAATATTTTGGAGATTTTATTATTCTTTCAAGATCTCGTTATATCACCATGGTTACAAAACATGGTTTCCTAGCATTGTTGTAAATAATTTGATAAAACAATTTTCTTCACTATCACCTCATATTTGATAGTACTATAGAAATGCTAAGGGCATGTTTGGTTGCTCAAAGGAATGGATTACAATGGTTTAAACTATTCATGTGTTTGATTTGACGTCAAAATGGTATAATGAGAATGACCATTACAAATTTCATTATAATTGGCATTTTTTCTCAACACCCTATGATCGCTAATTTCAATGTCCATTGTAACGGTCAACCCTCCATTTATATTGCTTGCATTCCTTACCTAACATAGATGTCTCCTTATCCACCAAAGATTCAATATCCATGATTGATAATTGATGACATAATGATAAAGACATAAATCATTTTCATTTCCAAACTTATTCTCATTCCATCCAATAACCAAATATAGTAATATTTTCATTTCCATTTCCATTACCGTTTAACCAAACATGCGGCAAGAAAACTTGGACGAACGCATAACAAAGAGTCACATGTCCCTCACTGCCAAGAGAGGCAATTTACGTAAATAATCCCCATAACAAGCCGTTATTCACAGACCAAGGCACTGTGTAAACCCGACAAAGGTCTTTCTCTTTTCTCTTTGTAACTTCAAATTTGACCGTGGAATCTCTCCCCTCCCTCTCCCTCTCCCTCTCTCTTTAAAAACTACACTCAAAAACCAACAGATCCCCCCACTCATCCCTTTCTCTCTCTCTCTCAAGCCAAAGCCATGGCAATGGCTTCTTCTCTTCTTTGTGCCTTCTTCGTCCTTCTTCTCCCTTCTGTACTCGCTAAACACACCTACATAGTTCATATGAACCACAACCTCAAGCCCTCCTCATTCGCCACCCACAATGACTGGTACTCTTCCCACCTCCAATCCATCTCTGACTCTCACTCCTACCCCACTTCTCTTCTTTACACTTACAGCTCCGCCTACCATGGCTTCGCTGCCTCTCTTGACTCAGCCCAAGTCGAGGCTCTCCGCCGATCCGACTCAGTTTTTGGTGTCTATGAAGACACTGTGTACAATCTCCACACCACTCGCACCCCAGAGTTTCTGGGCCTGAACAACGACATGGGCTTATGGGCCGGACACAGCACTCTAGATCTCGATCAGGCTTCCATGGACGTCATCATCGGTGTTCTCGACACCGGTGTGTGGCCCGAGTCGAAGAGCTTCAATGACTCGGCAATGCCACCTGTACCTAGTCGGTGGCGCGGCAAGTGTGAATCGGGTGTCGATTTCGACCCCTCTCTCTGTAACAAAAAGCTTATTGGCGCCCGCAGTTTCTCCAAGGGCTACCGAATGGCCTCTGGTGGAAGCTTCACCAACAAGTCAAAGGAGAACGAGTCCGCTCGGGACGTAGACGGTCACGGAACTCACACTGCGACTACCGCTGCCGGTTCGCACGTGGGCAACGCGAGTTTGCTAGGTTACGCGAGTGGCACCGCACGTGGGATGTCCACGCGTGCGAGAGTTGCAGCGTACAAAGTTTGCTGGAGTACTGGGTGCTTCGGATCTGACATCCTCGCTGGGATAGACGAAGCAATATCCGACGGTGTAGATGTTCTCTCGCTCTCTCTCGGTGGTGGGTCCTCACCTTATTATCGAGATACGATTGCAATCGGTGCGTTTACAGCCGTTGAAAAAGGGATCTTTGTTTCCTGCTCTGCTGGCAACAGTGGGCCCAGCCGAGCCTCGCTTGCCAATGTGGCTCCTTGGATCGCAACCGTTGGTGCTGGGACACTTGATCGAGATTTCCCAGCATACGCATCTCTAGGAAATACGAAACGTTACGCTGGTGTGTCGCTCTACAGTGGGACCGGTATGGGAACGAAACCGCTTGGTTTAGTTTACACTAACGGTAACGGAACAAGCAATCTCTGTATGCCCGGTTCACTAGAATCGAACGCGGTTCGAGGGAAGGTGGTTCTTTGTGATAGAGGAATTAACGCACGTGTTGAAAAGGGTGCGGTGGTACGCGACGCAGGTGGCGTTGCTATGATACTTGCAAACACAGCTGCGAGTGGCGAAGAGTTGGTGGCAGATAGCCATTTGATTCCAGCCGTTGCAGTGGGACGTAAGATTGGCGATCAGATTCGAGCGTACGCCAAGTCCGAATCGAATCCAACGGCTGTGCTGAGTTTTGGTGGAACTGTTTTGAATGTAAGGCCTTCACCAGTTGTGGCTGCATTTAGCTCAAGAGGTCCAAATATGGTGACACCACAGATAATGAAACCGGATTTGATTGGACCGGGTGTGAACATATTGGCGGGTTGGTCTGAAGCGGTTGGACCAACCGGGTTGGAGACCGATTCGAGAAAAACTCAGTTCAATATCATGTCAGGTAAGTTGTACAATAACGGCTACTTTTCTGTCTTTATTTATTATGATTATTATTGTTTTTTTTTTTTTAATAACTATAATTGATTGTGGAGAATCCAATATAAAAAGTGCTCACTTTACAGCTTAATTCGGGGTGTAGGCATGGAGTATAGTTTGTCTGATAACGTAGTCGGCCCTACTGTTTGAAAAAAAGGGTTTTGGAATGGAAGAATAGTTGGTAGAGATAGGGACCATCTGCACATGTGATAATTGTATATGTTTGGATCTTATAACTGAGGCTGCCCTACTTGCATAACAAATGTATAGTGTGGCTAATAATGAGTTCTATACAGTGATTATTTAGTCTAATCTTGTCTCCACTTTCATTGAGGGGCATTTACTTTGATCATTAGTGGAGTGCTCACCTAAAAAGATGCATCTAGGGTTATGTTTTTTATGCTTTATTTGTTTTAAAGATCATACCTGCTAAATCAAACGAATTTGATGTTTACTTGGGTGTTTCTAATTTGAATTGCCTTGAGATATGACAGGGTGTAGAGGGAAGCTTTAGTGACTTGTCTTTATTTGTTCGAAGAGCCTCCAATGGTTAAGTTAGTTATTCGAGAAAGAAAAGAATGAGAATGAAGATGATTGTGGAGTTTTTTTTTTTAGACTAACTTGAGTTTCGGAGTCTCTTCGAGCAAATAAAAATCTCACTCAAGGTATTTATGAACCTCTATGGTATTACATATCAGGAAGGTTAAAATTTAGAACCAATGTCAATCTAATTGTTTTGTGCAGTGGGCATGATTTTTATTTCAGAGTATCATCTACATTAGAAGTTAGGCCTACATTGTCTTTCATTCGAGTTTTACACTAAAACATGGAAGAAGTGTTGGGAAAATGAATTGGCTGATATGCCTCAGTGGGGAATGCTATATTACAATGATTTGAAAATCAGTTCTTAATGATATTATTTGCATTGTTCTCTATTGACAACCTTTTTTTAACTTTAGTGTCTGATTCTTATAAAAATTGTTATATAATAATTAACAGTGCTTGAGTGCTAACCTCTTAGAACGTGGACAATCTTTTGTAATGTAGGTACATCTATGTCATGCCCGCACATCAGTGGATTAGCTGCATTGCTCAAGGCAGCTCATCCAAATTGGAGCCCAAGTGCAATCAAGTCTGCCCTCATGACAACTGCCTATACACACGACAACACCAAATTACCTCTCCGTGATGCAGCAGATGGATCAGTTTCATCGCCGTGGGCTCATGGTTCAGGTCATGTGAATCCACAGAAAGCTCTTGATCCAGGGCTAGTCTATGATATCAAAACTGAAGACTATATATCTTTCCTTTGCTCCTTGGCCTACAGCATTGATCATGTCAAAGCCATTGTCAAGCGCCCTAATGTCACATGCTCTCGACGCTATTCTGATCCAGGTCAGCTAAACTACCCTTCATTCTCAATTTTGTTTGGGAACAAGAGGGTTGTCCGATACACCCGAGAGTTGACAAATGTTGGTCCAGCCGGATCTGCTTATACAGTGACTGTAAATGGGCCTAAAAGAGTTAATGTTACTGTAAGGCCAACAAAACTTGTGTTCAAGGATGTTGGGCAGAGACAGAGGTACACAGTAACATTTGTGGCACAGAGGGGAACTAATAGGTTGGGTGGGCGGCGTGGACCTGAGTTTGGGTCTATCATTTGGAGTAATGCTCAGCACCAAGTTGCAAGCCCAGTTTCTTATGAGTGGGCACAAGCACAACAGTGATAGCACAATTGGGTATAATCTGATCCCACAATGACTCGGTGTGGCTTGATGAGATTTAACTGTTTGGATTGATTCCATAGTGTTATCAGATGAATGAATGAAAAGAAGTTTCTAGTTTTATAGAAGATGGATCATTGTAGGAAGAAATACCTAATTAGTAAAATGCATATCTATAGTTATATATGCCTGATTTTCTACAAGGTTGTAATCTGAATATATTTTGCCCATGAAGAGAATGCACCGTTACATTCCCAGTGCTCCAGTTCTACATTGCCCTTTTAACTATTTTCTGAATCCTTGGGCAATGAGCTGGTATGTTCACTCTGGGTTCCTTTGTGTTTGCTATATAAATTTCTTGCTTTGCTTGATGTTTGTCTATGGAAGTTTCTTCATGATCTGTTTACTGAGTAGATTTTTCTTTGAACTAAACTATTTGCGGTGGATACATGAATGCTGCCTGATTTTCTACAAGGTTGTAATCCTAATATATTTTACCCATGAAGAGAATGCACTGCTACATTCCCAGTGCTCCAGTTCTACATTGTCTTTTTAACTTATTTTCTGAATCCTTGGGCAATTAGCTGGTATGTTCACTCTGAGTTCCTTCGTGTTTGTCTATAGAAATTTCTTGCTTTGCTTGGTGTTTGTATATAAATTTCTTGCTTTGCTTAGTATTTGTCTATAGAAGTTTCTTTATGATCTGTTTGCTGAGTAGATTTTTCTTTGAACTAAACTATTTGCGGTGGATACATGAATGCTGCCCAATTCCTTGCACCTCTCGCACAAAAGCAATCACAAGTCTAGTTCAGAAAAACTTAGGAGGATGGAGTTATCCCAAATTCTTATTTTTAGCATAACTTAGCCCATTTGAGGAGCTATGTTATACAAAAGGTTACACTTAGAGTGATTTTGATTGCATTATGTAGACATTCTACCCTCAGAAGTAATATAGGGAACAAATGTAACTCCATAATGTTTTTTGTCCCTCTCATAACTATTATAGGGTGCCAAAGGAGTTATGGTCGAGTGGTTAAGGCCTTGTGGAATTTATCCCCAGGTCCTTGCTTCGAGACCCTCCGGCGGCATATATTCTTTCGGGGTGATGTTGGCCTATAGGCGGCACCTCGGGGGATAGGTTACGGATCCTATCAAACATCGGCTTGCCTTTCAAAAAAAAAAAAAAACTATTATAGGGTAAAATTTCAACACCAAAACCTTTTTGGGTCTTCTACACTATGGATGGCAGTGGGGCAATTTTTTGCGGTTATTCGCTTTGCCCCGAGCCGCTTGGGGCGGATTGGGTTTACCTTAACGATTTATGGGGCGAATATGGGGATCAAAATTGGATCTGTCACCGTTTCGTAGCGGATACAAATTTGGCCATATCCACCCCACGGATATCCGTTTATCATGTACTAGTACTAGAATACCCTTCAATACTTAAAATACACTAAACCTAATTTCTTTCCTCCAATGTCCAACCCATTGCCTCTCCTTCTTATTTTTTCTTCTTTTCTTTTGCTAATCGTCTCCCCGCTTCCTCTCCATCTCTATGCTTCGAAAGAACGTTAGAATAGCTAACAAGTAGATACACATGAGAGCGAAACGGAGAATGACATGAACAAGAATTGACACCCACTCATATGAAAGTTTTTGAACTCAACAAATCGGCTCTTCGCAGGGACTTGGATGAGCACCCATCCTGGCCTCCTCCCTCTCCCTTCCCCTTCCTGCCTCCCACTCCCTCTCTCCCACTTTGTTTTTCAAGATCGCCTCTGAGGTAGGGTTCGTGGTTGAAATCTATGTCCACTACCGCCTTTACCACGACGAAATCGAGGTGACCGAAGTGGCGATTGTGGTGGAGACGGTGTGTTGTGCTCGCTGCTCGACAACTGGCGTGAACACCGGCATCTCTCTTCCACCACTTTCAATTTGTTGGACAAACTTTTTGCATTTCCCTTTTTTTGGTTTTCTTGAAGACGAAGAGATATAGAGTTTTTTTTTTTTTTTTTTTAAATGGTGCGTGGGTGGAAGAGAAGGAGAATTTATGTCTTCACTTCACTTACTCATACTCTTCAGCTATTCAAAATGGGACATGTTTCTCCTTTTCTGATGATGATACGATAGCTTGTGCTGCTGTTGATGCTCAATTAAAATATTTTTTAAACGGATATTCGGGTGGGGTGGATGTCCATCAATCCGTCTAGGGCGTTGACGGTTTCATATTCGGGGATTTGTGAACTCCAGCGGGGCGGGGATGGATTTTCCCAAATCCGCCCCGTTGCCATCCCTATTTTACACCCCCCCCCCCCCCCCCCCTTTGCTCATCCACTCCATTGGTGTTAGTTTAGGTTATCTTCATTTGAATTGTCCATGTTTTGCTTAACTAGCTCGAGTTGTATATTTCATGGGTGTTCATGAGGGGACCACTTAAATCTAAGCTAGTTTAAGATTCATTCACTAATCCACCATTTGATTTTGTGATCAATGGTCGTAATGAAAGTCTCATGAACATAGGAATCACATGCTTTGGCCACTTACATTTAAGTTAGTTTGAGACTCATTCACCAACCAATCCACCATAGATTTTGTGATCAATATTCGTAATGAAAGTCACAAGAACATGAGAATCATATGCCTTGGGGAGAGCAAGCTGTGTGATTTTCATGTTCATATGACTTCGATTCTCATCATTGATCATAAAATCTAATAGTGGATGATACGTGTCAATTTAACCTTAAATATAGGGGTTCTATCATGGATTATCATGCAAACACACCTAAGATACAATTTAGTTGATTACATAGATATGATGATAGATTTTGGCTTGCAACTGAATACAATCACAAAGGCATAACATTTCCTTGGTAAGCTCTCAAGGTTTTAATTGAAAAAGTTTTAAAGAGTTTAGGAAAGTTATTTAGGAATCTAGGTGTATAATTTGTGCATTGTATGGAAAGGGAGAAGGGGAGATTACAAGATAAGTTGTAGGCCGGGACATGCTTCGATGACATAATGCGTCCAAATTTGGTCTCCTAGAGATTTGACCTGCAAAATAATATTAGATTACCAAAGACCACCTGTTATTTGCATACTTTTCGTCGATGTTTTCTTTACCTTATATAATGTGCGTAGTTAAATCCCTGCGTAACTTAAGCATGTGGGACGTGATGAGAAGAGATGTTTTTTACAATGGTCTCCTTGTTATTTATTTATTGAGATACGTCCTTGGGAGAGTAATTCCCGGCATGACTTGTCTCCTTTGTAACGTTTCTCTTCTCTAAGGGAAGAGGTCCGTTGGGCCTGGACTTGGGCCTTCCATTAAGGTTTATTGTTAAGGACTTTTTTGGGTTTTAGTGACTGGGCATACCTCTTCGGGTTTCTAGGATTGGGCATGTTATCTTTGTTGAGATTGACGTGTCTGTTCCTTATGATGGATTGTCTTTGCCGCACATACGGTTGTGATTAGAGGATTATTTGACGTATCATTAGCTACTCCCTCTAGTTAGTGGACACACTTGCATGGTCACAAACTCTCTGGCGGTTGACTTCTCAAATTCATCATTGTTTTTCTATACAACATTAAATGTCGTTGACAGTTGTCGATTTAGTTTCCATTTTATTGCTCCGTTATTCTCTTCATTTTGGCCTAATTTTTGGGACTTCGTGCAGCCATTGTATCTCGCACGTTTTTCCATTAATTGTCTTTTTGTTGCCCAACCATATAAAAGGGGAAAGGTACCTATGCTACCTTCTTTTATCACCATTTTCAGAGCTCATTCATTATCATTTTTTTCGTTGTCTATCTTGCCAAATCTCTTTTTCATGGGTTCCCACAAATGGCGCCAAATTGATGCGTTCAAATCTGGTCTCCTAGAGATCTGTCCTGCAAAACAGGTTTAGATTACCAAAAAGTTACTTGTTTGGTAGTTGAAGGCACTATGATGCTTAAGACAATAAACTGTGGGAGAGGATTAATTTAGATAAAGTATAGTTTAGTTTAATTTGCATACCTTCCATCGATTGTCCCCTGTACCTTATATAATGTGCGTAGTTAACTCCCTGTGTAACTTAAGCATGTGGATGTGATGAGAGAAGACGTTTCTTACAACAGTCTCCTATTTTATTGAGATACGTTCTTGGGGGAGTGATTCCCTCCATGACTTGTCTACTTCGTAACGTCTCTCTTCTCTAAGGGAAGAGCTACGTTGGGTTTGGACTTGAGCCTTTAATTAAGGTCTATTGTTAAATTTTTTTTTGGATTTTAGTGACTGGGCATGCCTTTTTGGGCTTTTGGGATCGAGCCTATAATCTTTGTTGAGATTGGCACATGTTCCTTGTGATGATGCTAATATTGAGATTGGCGTGAGGCCAAAGACAATAGGTGCTCCTATTGTCATGATAACTAACTAAACTATTCTAGTTTTTTGGAACATGGTTTTTATTATTCATAATACACAACTAACCCTTTAATCACGATAGTACGCGTGGCAAAGACAATATGTGCACCTGACCCCTGACATTGCATTTCCACAAAAAAAAAATGGTTGACAACCAACTCAAGTGATCTTGGTCACTCTGGAACACATGTACCACGTCTAGACAGTGCGTATTGATATAAGCTTTAGTTTATTCATTACTTCTACCCCAATTTACAGCTTCAATTTATTTATGCCATAAATTTTGCTTCAAAACTAGTTGTGGTTAATTCCTCAAAAGTTCATCATTCAAGTGTGTCAAGAGTTTATTATCCTTGGCTACACCATCACTAGTTGTTCAAACAATATTGGCATCATCATAAATTGGCCAATACAATTTCATTTGAGTATTACCAGGTACTTAATAAGCCCTTTTTAATCACTGTAAGAGTTGTTGAATTTGAGAAAATGTGTAGTAGTAAACAAAGGTATTGAACCCAAGGGAGTAATTAGTTGAAAGAATAATCAATATAGTAAATAAAATAATCCTACTATAGATAAATTTTAAACCAAAGAATGATTGCAATGAATTAGACACTAAAACTATCAACAAAAAAAATGAAGATTGATGAAATGAGACAATCAAAGATTACGAACGACTACCTATAGAGATAACAACCTACTCATTTAAATCAATTTACTTCTTTTTCTCTTCACTTGAGGATAGAAACAATTATTCTTCTAGTGGATGATATTCAACAAAACTCACCTAACCTCTAAGTAAGTGCATAATAACCTTGAGCCCCCAAAATCATTGATTCCTTATAGTGAAGGAAATAACCCAAAATCAACTCAAGGTTTGGGAAAATCTTAACTTGGAGATTAATAAATCTAAATGCTCTTATTTCAACCGTTCATATGTTGAAGATTTAGAGTATGACTTGAATCCCATGTAGAAAAACAAGTGATCTCATTCACGCTTTGAATTGAAAACAGACTTGAAAAGAACATGATTTAAGTGGAATAACCATTATACAACAAACTACATGATAGGGAAATGGGGATTAAAGTAATTGTAATTCCCAAACACAAATCCCCGATGATAAGATATAACAAGCTTTATTAATATCAATCTTGTTTTAATATTGATTAGGAATAAGTAATGTGATTTCTCGAAATATTTCCTATTTTGGAGTTACCGAAATATTATGTAAAATTCAAAATATTTATCTTTTTCTAAAGGGAATTTTTATAGAAAAATAAATATTTTAATCTCCGTATATTTAAACTTATTATAATGCTATTTTAGTATCAAAAGTTTTTTATGTAAGTAATTATTATGTAATCTGTATGACACTATGAGTCGTGTGAAACTTTTTATGTAGTATTTAAAAGTTGAAAATGCATAAACTTATATTTTTAAATTCAAAATTACAATCAAAAGTTTTGCTTTTTTTTACACAAAACAAACATTCCGCGAAATATTTCTTAAAATCTAGGGAACGAAATTAACTAGAAAGATGAAATCACAATCTAGAAACACCATGCAACCAACTACGTTTTCTAATATTTATCAATTCCACATTACCTACAGCCTCTTCACTATAAAATGATAAAGTTTTAGTACTACTTTTAGCTAATAAAAAAGCATTAGGTGCATTATATTTATGATCCATCAAAGAATTAAGTTTCCAATATTTTGCTCTAACCATAATAAACCAGCAGCAGTTATCTCTGGGATTGGAAAGGTCGTAATGACATCTTCAATCACAAACTTTGCAGGCTTATATACTAGTTGAACATTTTCTCACATAGAAATGGTAGAACCAACCAAACAACATTCAACTCCTTGCAATTTGCATATCATAATGATTAGGCTAAAAACTTTTGGATGAGGCTCCTAATTTGATGTGGGGCTCGTACGATGCTACCACATGTGTGTCGCCTCAATTTTCGAGAAAACGAAATCCTTACATTCACACTGGATTATCTGTTTCCTCCAAATTCGAGACATGGAAAATTCAACAACATAACAAAATATAAAAACAACAACTATAACATCTTAAATTGTTACACCTCGACTTTTGAGTATTAACGTAGGATTATATGTTTCCCACAAATTTTGGATGTGAAAATTCAACAATAACAAGACAATTTAACAAAAATAACTATAACATTTATTAAAACATTGAAATCAAAAAAAAAAAAAAAAAAAAAAACTCTATCAATCAAACTCTTTGTTGATGCTCACTTTAATATTGAATTCTCCAATAACGCTACCCAATAACTCTTTAACCTAAGACAAAGATAATCAATTGCATTCCCAAAGAATGTACTCAAGAAACAAAAACCTCACATGGGTCAGAGATGTGACTGGTATGAGAACTTCATTCTCTAAATTAAAAAAAATGAGTTGCATGCTATGATATTAAATTACATACACAAGAAAACTTCAATCTCAAAACATGTAGTTTTTCAACGAGGCAAATGTGTATTTCTAATAAGTTCTTATCGTACTAGAAGTAAATATTTATTTTACCTATACTTAATGTGTGAAGGTTTACCATGGAAAGTTTGACCTGCAGAAAGGTTAGTGGACTTGTTATCCTACACAAAATGATTAAAAACAGATAAATGTAATCTTTCAGTGAATCAAAATTTATCAATTTAGATGGTCGTGTCCATATATTAGTTGTCTTAAACAACTTATTCATTTTTAATCAATTGATCACCTTATATGTTCGCACCACCTTTGTGTTGATTGTACATGTTTGTATTATTCTTTCATATAAAGGAGAACTTCTCCGTCATCTACGCTTAAGTGGGAACATCACATATGGGCATGCTTCCCCCAATACTTCTAACTATATGAGTATCATAAAAGCCACTCTTGGAATATCATTGTGCATAAGTCACATCAAATTTTTAGCATAAATAATCAAGCATGTTTTAGACATAAAAACTACTTCATTTTCAGAAGACCAACCCAAATGTTACTTAGTTTCTCTATAAGAGAGAGAAAATCAGAAAAAACAAACAAGATGTGTGGTAGTTTTAAGAGATACAATTCAATGTGATTAAAATGTTATGAATTCAAAATTATCCATATTGCTTGTTGTCATATTTCAAAATTTTTAAACGGTGAGACTTTGTCAATTATAAACATATTCACCAATTCCAATAATAACATGACACAAGTTTTACTGTATATACTTTGCACAATCAATACCACCACATTTAAGTGTCATACTATCAACACATATAGAACATATATGCAAAAAAATATATTATTAATGAAATGTTGAATAATCAACTCACACCAAATACCTATGCAAAATCAATATGGGTTTATTGTTTTTGGCGTACAAATCAATATAACTTGGTCAACATAAAAATTCATTACATGTTGGTAATCATATTATACTAATATCACCTACATAGGCATGAATGCAAGCGCATTTATCATCAACTGTATATAACTTGCAATCGCAAAATAACTAGTTTAACAATGTCATCAAATTCATCTGAAATATGCTTATAGTCACATAATGGTAATATAGGATTTTGTCTAACTATAACATCAAACAGTATCAATAAATAATGAAATTTTTTATATATTAAATGTAGTATAAAGCTAAAACGATACAAATGACATAGTTTCAAATGACGCATACATTGATAAAATATAAATAAGATATTGATTTGACGAATAACTGTCGATAAATCACATATTAATCAAAATCATTATAAGAGTGAGAAATGCTAACTTTCACTAATATCTAACAACTTAAAAAAATAATTTACTAATCATAATAGAATATCATATAAGAGAATGTGAAAACTCACAAAAATTTCATAGAATAATTATTTTACTTCCAAACATATTATTTTATCCACATGTATATAATAAAAATTCAAAATTTCAATACCAAGGATAAACCCAATAAATTTTTTATAATTCGTAATTTATACATATTGATGCGTTCAGATATCTTCTCGCCAATCCCGATGATATCTAACCTGCAAAAATTACCAACGGTTAAGCCCAAGACCGCCATTGTGGTGGCTGAAAGGCACTCTGATGCTTAAGTCAAATACCTGTTAGAGAAAGAGAATTGCAGTGTGTATACTTGCTTATATGTACGTACCTTTCTTCCTCATTTCGCCAACTCTTATAATGAGCTTTTCCTTCTCAACTGTCCCTGCGATTGAGGGTGTGATGGAGGGATGAGATATCGCATAAGATTTTACATGTGCATGACTGAGTATTTCGATACTTGTTTCTGTTTGGGATTCAATGCTTGATTGGGCTAGAGTTGATTTCGTGCGAGTGGATCTTGGGCCTGTGACAACTTTAAGATTCGTTGTTCACGCCTTATTTTTTTGGGCCAAACCCTAAGCACCGTGCCTCTGGAGCAAACATGTTTTGGACTTGGGCGCCTGATTTAAAGGTAGAAGAGTAGTCTTGTGCATGTGTCCACATGGGATTGCACTGAAGCCTTTAACATGTTAAGGTTAGCCCATGCCACATGTATGGATGAATTTGAGTGACTGTTTGATGTCTCATTAGCTAGTCCCCCAGTTAATGGGGATGCGTGCAGTTCCATTAATTCAATGAATGTGGACCAGTGCAGTTGTACTTTTGGAACCGTCGCCCCCTTATTGCGTAGCATTTAATGCTGACACGACTGCTAGGTGACCTCTTCTTTTGAACCGTCATGCCTATATATAGGTTGGTTCTCATAAGGTCAGGCATTGTCATGAGAATTGTAGAGCTTGTTTTTCATATGCATTTTTCCAGAGAATAGGCTTAGACCTCTCCAAAGGATGAAGGAGGATCTCCATTGGTGGAGTCTCTGAATGTTTTGAAATTTGTAGTGATGAGTCTTAACAAGACCTGCTACTGGGCGAAGCCACCTGATTTGAGTGATCTTCTAGTGGTTCCATGTAACCTTTGAATTCTTTATTACGTCACGAAGGAGAAGTAAAAACTTCCCTTTAGGTGCCAACTTTTTCTTCTACCTTCTATTGCTCTCGTGTTGCCCTCCACGCCATTTTTGGGAGATAACCCCAGCAACCAACTTTGGGTGATTATTCCCTTTTGCTTCACTTCCAAGTCATTTTCTTAAAGAAAATTGGCAAAGTAAAACTTTGACGTGTGTTCCATCGGATCCTTATTCGCACCTTGCTTTGCACCAAGCTCAGATACTTCTAGTGTGTAAACTTTTATACTAGCCTGTTGGTAAAACTTTGTAACAATTTTTTGATGGTCAATAAAGTTTTTTTTTTTTAATTCACTTTTCTTGTATGCTTTGAATGATTGCGAATCATGTTGGCTTGTGTGACTAAATCTTCTGGATTGTCAAAAAAAATGAGACAATTTTAACTATGAGCAAGGACTAGGCTGAGATGTTTCTGAAAGAGACGCATGTGGTCCTGATTCAACCTGTATAGTTCCTTTTGCGAAATAGCCTGATTCGCCAATGATAGCAAAGTCACTGAATAGTGATCTTCGTGTAGGCTGGTTGTGTATTGTGGATTGTCCGCTGTCTGAATAGGCACTGGGCTGTTGAAGTACTACCACTTAGCTCTGTAGATAACTTGAGTGACAAGGAAGTAGACCATACTCTGACTCACTTTCTAGTTGAGTCTTGGTGGTCAGGGCATTGCCATGGTCCATATGAACTAGAACGATTGAATCGATTGAGTGTCCTAAAAACTTGACTCATTAGTATGTGTGTTGCCTCAGTTTCTTAGGAGACTAGGCTGTTTTTGGAGTGGTGAGTTGTCCGTGGACTAGACTCATTTGTTTGTGGTAAACTATCCATGAACTGGGTTCAACCTGTGCTGGAGTCCTTGGCTCTAAGGCGGACTAGGCCACTAATGCGGCAAGCTGTCGTCATTCTGAAAATGACTAGGCTTGGCCACCTGTACATCATTGTGGCCATCATATTCAGATCAGATTCCACAGAGAGTGGTGAGTTGTCCAGAGACTGAACTTGCCCACTTGTGGTGGATTGTCCATGGACTTGGTCCGGTTCGCGATGGAGTTCCTTGGCTCTAAGGTGGACTAAGTCACTTATGTGTCAAACCATCGTCGTTCTGAAAAAGGACTAGGCTTGGCTGGCTGTGCACCATTATAGTCCCCTATTTAGATTAGGTTCCATAGAGAGTAGTGAGTTGTCAAGAGACTGGACTCACCCGCTTGCGGTGGACTGTCCATGGACTAGGTCCAATCCGCACTGAAGTTCCTTGGCTCTGAGGCGAACTAGGTCCACTTATGCGTCAAGCCATCGTCATCATCAAAAGGACTATGGTTGGCCGCTTTGCGCCATTGTGGTCCTCGTATTAAGATCAAATTCCATAGAGAGCGGTGAGTTGTTCGGAGACTGGATTCGTCAGCTTGCGATGGATTGTCCTTGGACTAGGTCCAGTTTGCATTGGAGTCCTTGGCTTTGAGGAAGAATAGGTTACTTATGCATCAAGTCATCATCTTCCTGAAAAAGGATTAGGTTTGGCCTCTCATGCGCCATTGTGGTCCCCGTATTCATACCAAGTTCCTTCCCCGTATCCAGACCAAGTTCCTTAGAGAGCGGTGAGCCTCCGAAACTGGGTTCACCCGCTTGCTATGGACTGTCCATAGACTAGGTCGGCCCCACAGTTGTGCCATTATGGTTCTAAGGAGGATTAGGATATCTTTGGAACAGTGAGTCATCCATGGACTGGACTCGCCTGCTTGCGATAAACGTCCGTGGACTAGGTTCGATCTGGAAGTTGGATTAGGCCCGTTCCTTGGTATGGAGTTATATGAAATGTGAATCTTTAAAGAGAATACCTTTACTTACAATACTTTTCAAGTGTTTTACATTCCGTAACCTTTTCAGATGTTCTCCTTCCTAGTCCGGGCTTAGCTTTATAAAATTAATCTTAATAATACATCTTTAGATTTAAAACATTCTTTCTTTTAGGTTTTTTTTGTGCTCGGTTGGGTCTTCCTTAGTACACAAAGACCAACTTTGAATTTTCGAGGCCTGACCTTCTTGTTGTAGTGTTGGGCCATTTTTTGTTGATAGGCCGCAATTTTGACGGAAGCTCCGACTCTTCGCTCTTCGAGTAAGTCTAAGCCGACTCTCAGAGCTTCATCGTTGTCTTCCATCGTGAAATACCCCGTTCTGAATGCAGGTATTGCTAGTTTTATTGGAACCATTGCTTTAGATCCATAAGCCAGCCCGAATGGTCACTACAACAGATTCGTTTTTTACCGGCGCTTTGTAAAGTGCCGGTATATCAGAAAATGTGCCAGTTTAGATCATAGCCGACATTTTATAAAGCGTCGCCAAAGCGCTGGTAAAGGTATGTGCCGCGAAAAGATTACCAGTGCTTTAAGTGAAGCGCCGGTACAAATTAACATTGTCGGCGCTTTCCTAAGAGCCGGCGAAGCTTATATAAGCGATGCCAAAGAGATGTATATGTCAATTCCAACGCCGTATTTATACCCTTTTAATGGCGCTCGAAAGCGCCGGGAAAGACCTTTTAAAGCGTCGGTTATGTTAACAAACCTTTATTAAAACCTTTTTAATTGCGCTTGAAAGCGCCGGTTGTGCTAACACTGTTTATCGACACTTTAAAAGCGCCGATTCTGTTAGCATACCTGAAAAAAAAATCAATTTTCAAGCACCTCAACTTTCATAAATAATAAATAAAAACCTGTCATTGGGACGGAAAAATAGACAATGAATTTTTAATATACACAAAAAAATATACAATCTACACGGCATGGGCATAAAGTTCCCTCGACAATTCAACATCATTTACAAACTTCACCTAATTAAATAAGTCACTTCAATTGCCGAAAGATGGCAACATTTTCTAGCCACTGATTTGCAAACTCTGTCAGAATCCATGTGAAAGTGCTACAAGGAATGCATAAACTCCATCCTTGATGTTCATCAACATTTCATGCTTTCCTTTTTTCAGCGATGAGATCATTTTTTACCACTGAATTCAGATCAACATTCTCAATAGTAATAGTCAGCTCCACCATGACTCGGTCCAATGCATCTTGAACCACTCGTTCAAATTCAGCATTAAGCGCACTCGTGGCCTCGTCTAATAGCGTAATCTTGGGTGGTGCATATGAGCTCGCTTGAGAAATCACTATGTCAACCATAGTTAGAGTAAAGAAGACCTGCAAGGCAGACAACAAAGACAGACCAATGATGATCAAATAATTCAGATCAGTAGACAAAGTTATGTGAATTGATCACTGAATATGCATATTTGGCATTCTGCAACATCCTGATTGATGACAAGTGATTCACATTTCTACAAGGGATGCTTGTTCTTAATAAAACCAATGTCTATAAAGTTGAGAAAACATCTCAAAATAAACAGTACTAAACATGGTGTTCACTAACTAATCAAGAATGAAATGCTCATTTGATCTTCAATTACCATGAAGAGACTCATCATTTTGTTATCTTTCATATTCTGCTTTCAGATCTAGATTATATTATGTTTTCAGATCTAGATAATGTCACAATGATCTCATTAACATCAGCAAAAAATGTTATTCATAAAATTCTTCAAGCCTTTTCATATAATCTTTACACCGGCCTTTTACATATTGAAAAAGACATTGTGTGAACTAGACCAGAATTAAAAGTATGTTGAGGCATCTTATCGTAGTTAAAACTTGGACTTAAAGTTAAAATCTTCCTAGGGAAGGAGGCAAGAAGGATATTAACATTACCAGTAACACTGCGAAAAATTAAAATCTGCTAGTCCTTTTCCAGATGAGTTCTGCCAGATAGCTTCTAAAGCTGGAACTATGGGACTACATCCGTTCCACTAGCAAGGAAACCAAGTCTGGTGAAATCATTTGCCATCTCAGCATAGTCCTCATTTACAGCATGGACAACAGCATCAATCAAAATCTGTTTATTTTGCTGCAAATACAGAAGGATAAAGAGAGTGAGCACCATGTTGCAAATAGACCAGAAGGCAACCTGTTCCTGTGCATGTATATGTGTACCATATGGCACAACACAGCTTCTAAAATCTAAAAATAGTAGATTTAGGAATATCCAAAGAGATACCATATAACCATTCTGTTCTGAATGAACACATATTTGACAAGGAAAAATTCGGATTCAAGCTGATGAGAAACAATACGCACCACTGTGCGACAATTCTGTTTTTCTTTTCCCTTTTGGTTTTTTCTCTTTTATATTTCATATTTCTTCCTATTCATAATCAAACTTTATTCACTGAAAATGTAATTATCATTGTCTATAGACCAAAGCCTCAAACTTCTGTTCAAGAGAAAACACAAGGTTAAACTTCAATTACCATTTCTAATGAATACACTATCAATGTCACATGTCAGTTTAACAATGAAAAGGTAGAGTGAATCCAGTGTTTGAAAAGGCTAATTCAGGAAATGAGGTATTAGTGTTTTAAGATGCAAAGCTTTCCTGAAGGTGTAAGTTTCAGTAATCAAACAATGAAAATTACTAAAATATCATGTACAAATCAAGGAAATTATAAAGACTCAATCCATGTAATTAAGCTATAACAGGCATCGATACGTCACTTACATGAAACTTAGCAAATAGTTAATGATATCAAGCTAATATTAGAATGTGAAATTTTTTACAGAAGCAACAGAGTAAGTTCACTTACTGGAATTGGAGTTGCATATTTACAGGAAAGTGTGCAATTGAATGGCTGAAAGGGTCTTTGTTGGTATGAGTGCCATTATTTGGTTCTTGACCATCCCCATGCACATTTCTATCTCTCTATATATTGGAGATGGCAGAATCTAATATCTGGGTCGCTTCAGTTGGTGGATATTGTCTCTCAGAACACGTCTGTTCCGTTTAAATAACAAGTAACATGTCAGAACATAACTATTTTAAAATATACAAAATGTTGTTGCTCTCGACTATTTTCACCTTTTGGATTATGCATGCATGCATTTAAGGTACACACGCACACATGTCACAGAACCTAAACGGAACTGACTGAAAAATGCACAGGATAGATAATTCAACCATATTTAGCACATGTTGTAAGTATGGGTTCCTATATACCTGTATCGTGAGCAAAGTAGCAACACAGGAGGATATGAGGCCTGAAGGGATTTGTGCTTCAATGCTTCTCCAATCTTTTTTAGAGCATCCTCTCCTTCCTTAAAAGAGGACATCACCTGGAACAATCTGTTAGTGGCAAGATCATTGCCCGATCATGGTGATGCTGCACTGGTAATTTGGCTAGTCACTATCACTACTTTTTCTTGCATCTAAAAAATATAAATAAGGAGAGATCAGATAACTTTATTAAGGATCTGAATTTCAGACTCTGAATAATTAGGCGAAAGATAGTTTTTGTACTCACATCTTTTCCCTTCCATGGCTTCTTTTTTCGCTTGACAGTCAGAGCATAAGAATGGTCCATTCACATAAATGCATCAGATTCTGATAATTAGATTATCCATAAACAAGTGCATATATCAGTTTTGAAGAAGAAAACTTTAATAGAAAGTGTGATGAAGCTTGCCAAACAATCAATATTCAAGGAACAAAGAACAAAAAAGAAACAAAAAAGGTTTCTTGCCATTAGAGAAATGTGGTCTAAACTAAAATCTTCATAACAATCATTATGACATAAATAAATATGGTTTTTATCGAACCTGGGCTTTGTAGAGAGGTAAGAGTTTGGGAAGATTCTATAGTTGAGAGTGGCAATAAATTCCCATATTGGTGATCACTGGAGAGCTGAGAATCGTGAAAGAAGCTGAAATGCAAGATAACAATCAAATCTGGGGTTTGAGTTTCGCAAAACTCACTTTTTTCAAGACTCAAAGAAAGCGTAAAACAAGAACCATAAAAGGAAGAAAAAATGACTTAGAGATGTCTGAATTCAGCATCTGAAATTCGTTGTTTCCTGAATACAAAATTCAATGCAAAGAAGGAACGTGAGTTCATCTGAACCATAAAACTGCCATGTCAGGACCTAAATGTAATGCTCAACAGATTGATCATGTGGAGCCTTTCCCATATCACCATATGCAAGGAATGTGAGTTCATCTGATCCTACTGCTGGTGGCGTTTGGAATTGGATTTTTTGCTCCAACCAACGGAATCACTGCATTATGATAATTGTTATGCTCGCTTTACTACTAACTCTGGTGCATTTGAAATACACATGCTTTGAAGTTTGAATCACTGGGTTATGATAAATTGGATCTCGTACTGATGCATTTGAATTGAATGCTAACCTTCCATAGCTGTAGGAATACTTGGTTGATGGCTCAAGCCCCATCATTACAGCTGAGTGAATATGTCCGGGATCATGCCATCAAAAATCTGAAGCTGGACTTGCTAAAGAAGAACCTATGATCAATTGAAAACACAATCAATCAGTTGTTCTATTCAGGAAAAGAAACAAGTTATAAGGTCAACCAAAGAATTTATCAACCAGTTTTACAGGACTTACTACACATGTCATGTTGTGTGAATGTGGTGGCTTGTGATTTCTGTGAATTGCCATCCCCATATTGAACTTGTTGAGGTGTTCCATCTCCACTCACCCATGTCAATCTCATCTACAAAACAACATCAGCATAATCTCAGAACCCTGTCAGCAAAGTAACCCAAACACTTTCTAACTTCATTGAAACACTTCAATGTGCAAATGATGGCAGTTCTCACATTGCCTCCTAAAGAAGGTTGCAGTATGCACGTAAGCTTAGAATCTCTATAAGGGGTTCCCGTAAATGACTATGGTCCCTCAGTGTTTCTTCTGTAAGTTTCTCCACGACAGTTCCTTTCTGTTGAGATAATTAATAAACCATTAACAGACTGGTAAACCCATTTGATGAGATAACACTAAATATCCTCACCGCTAATGTGCCTCAGATCCACCAATGTTTTGATCAGTTAGTCTCCTCAATGCTTGCATCATCATGGCCATATCCTCCTTCATTCTATTCATTTCATCACTGGCCACTATCTTGTAGTCTGCCAACTCTTGTTTTGCTTCCGCAACCTCTTTCCTTGAAATCTCAATCTATCGCTTTGCTTCTTCTATAGCTTGAGATCCAAAGCGACTACTTGTACCATTTTCAGATGTTAGCGTGATCCCATGTCCCCTACAACGTACACGTCCAGGTCTATCTGGCCTGAATACTTGAGTAAAAATGTGATCATCATCTAAGGAGTTTAATTCGTCCTCTCGTTGCACAATAAGATTTTGTATCTCTTCCTACATTTAGAGACACATTTAGTTAGCGAATATGAAATATAAATGGTAATGGATACCAACAATTTAAATTGAAAATAATACTGACCGCCTTTCTTTGAGTGGATACATCTGAATATGATCCATCTTTGCTTGTGTAAGCAAGCTCAAACATCCTAATACGAGATGGACGAACTCATGTCCTTTTCATCTGGCAACAATAGAAACTGTACACAAATGAGTAACTATATTTCTTACTAAGATGATATTCAAATCGAAAATCTCAAACATTTTGTACGTAACCTCTTCATCCTCAAGTATGGCAAAGGATTTTCTGCCTGCATGATGAAGCATTTGTTGTGTGTCACGCCTTTCTTTATTTTTATCACACAATTCCTGAATTTATTAAAAACGGAATCGAAAAACTATGTCATCAACAATTAGGGTTTGGCTAATATATTATAATCAAGTGTGATATTAAGGTTTAGGTACATACCTTAACCTTTTGCGTTCCCCAATGTTCTTTTGTCAACCATTTCCAATCTTCTTCTTTTACAAATGGTGGTCGATTTTGAAGTCGTTCCTCATCTGTCTCATGTGTATCATAATAGTCCTTCTTCAATTCAGATCGGTAGTCCCTCCATTTTTTTCCCATTCCTTCATTAACAACTTCTTTACTTATGGATCATCCCCTATGTCGAACTTCTCCTGAATAAAAGAGCAAATTTGATCAAATCTAGCATATGTATATATATATACACACATATTATAATGATAAGATATATACGTTCCAATAATGATTCAAGCATTTTGGCCTTTACATCTTTGTCAAGTTTTTTCCATGATGGCGCAGCAATAGATGTAATTTGCATGTTTTGGACAACAATTCCTTGTTGAGACGCACATAATGACCTGTGCTCTCCTATTACACGATGTCTGTCATCAAATTCCAGACTCAATTTTGATCCTTTTGGTAGACTTGCTACCTTCTGTCCCAATGCTCGTCCACGTGCTTTCCTATTCCTGGTGCTACCTATGTAAAGGAAATTATTAATGTTAAAAATTGTAAATTTTAAATACAATTCTATAAGAAAAATGGAGCTTTATATTGTTTATAGTGAGTAAAAATACCAGAAGAACTTGACTCAACATTATGGGAAGACTCCTCTAACCTATCATTTGTCGTTGGTCTTGGCGCCATACCTGAAAAAATGCACGAACTAGGCCGTAAACCTAGTGCAGTCGTGAAAGGGGTTCAGAAAACACTCTGTAAAATGTCTATGTTTGTAAATCAACTTCCCATCTTGTTCACTTTCAATTTCAATTATGTCAAAATGGCACAATACAATTTTAATTTTAATTTTTGCTTTTAGTTTCAAAATTTCAACAACATTTTAATCCAAATAAAAAACCTACCCTAACTTATTTTCATCTGAAATAAAATTCAAGATTCATTGAACATCAGAAAAGGAGAACAGGATATGAAACCCTAACCGATAAGGCTGACAAAAAACCTATATTTAACCCTTCCTAACAGAATTAGTTGCTAACCTATTTGAATGACAACGTTAACTAACCTTGTAGCAGCAATAGACTGAAGAACTTTTTGCAAGTGAGTTTGGATTAGGGTCGCAAAGCAATGACTGCAACAAAGAAAGGCAGTGAGTAAGAATCGCTAAATTGAGAATAAACACATACAATCTAAGAGAATAAACACATACAATCTAAGATAAAACTACATTGACTAGACAATATGTGTGTACATGACCATTCAAGAATAAAAAACAGTTTCCACGTTACCTTGTAGCAGCAATAGACTAAAGAGGAACTTCAGTTGTTAGGGTTTTAGCTTTGAGTTTCTTCCACAACGTTTCCACTTGGTCCAATTGAGTTTCCAATTGGTCCAATTAGGTTTAGCTTTGAGTTTTCTTCGACCACGCTTCTTGTAAGGGAAGGAGATGTGAGATGGGAACGAGGGAGGAAAGGAAGGTCAGAATCAGAGATGAAGAGAGGTAAAAAATAGAGATGAATAGAGGTCAGAAACAGAGATGAAAGCCAAGAGGGAAGGAGGGCAGGAGGGAAATCGCAAAGGAGGGAGCTCGCGAAGCAGACAGGGAACTTGCGACGCAACGAAGGAGGGAAGGAAGGAAGAGGGAACGAGCGAAGGAGGGAAGGAAGGGAGAGGGAAGCAGACAGGGAACTAGAAGCGCAAAGGAGCGATGGAGAGGGAAAGAGGAAGAAGGGTAGTCGCGAATGAGCGCAAAAGGGGGAAGGAGATTATAAATGGGTACCCTCTAATCCGGCGTTTCATACATCTAATACGGCGTTTTAAATACACAAATTTATTTCCATAAGCGGGATGTTGCCGCGGGTTTTTTTTGGATCTATACCGGCGCTTTATAAATAAATGTCGGTTTTGTGTGCTCTATACCGGCGTTTTATACATAAACGCCGGTTTTGTATGATCTTTACCGGCGCTTTTGACCTCTACTACGGCGTTTTGGAAAACATACATTTACCAGCGGTTTTAACAAAAACGCCGGTAGTGCTAATAAAAATTTATTTTTATTAGCGGGTTTTTTTCGCTCTTGCCCGGCGCCTCTACACTAACCGCCGGTATTGTATCTCTTGACCGGCAATTTGTCCATTTAAAGTGGCATTTTAGAAAACATTATTTTATTTTCATCAGGCGAATTTTTTATCTTTACCGACGCTTGGAAATAGAATATCGGTATTGTTATCTCATTGTCGGTGCTTCGTAAGACAAACACTAGGTAAGGGTCATTTTGACCGGCGCTTGATAAGAAAAATGTCGGTATTGGTTACGCTTTACCGAAGCTTGTAACATCTAAAGCGGCATGTTAGAAAACATAATTTTATTTTCATCAGGGTGGGCACGGGACGGGATGGGACGAGATAAGCGTGCTCTGATTATATGCATTTTATTTTCTTTAATCGATCTCATAATTTGGTTACTTGCACTCATCTGTGTTAGACTTCAAAGCATTCCACACCTGCAAATTATTTGTTCTTGAATAAGAAACTCATATGCATCCAGCAGTGCATTTCAATCTTGAACAATATATTTGCTAAGTATAGAAGAACAAGTTTAAACAAACATAATGTACGCAACGCAAAGAATAACACTCAGTTTTACCCTTGCATAGGTATTTGAGCTACCAGTGACAAAAACCGTTCCACTAGCATTATATGCACAACACAATATTTGGTGGATTGGTGGATCAATACTAGTTGAGGGAACAATGCTAGTTGAGAGCGTGGTGCTAGTTGAGGGACCATTGCTCTTCCCTGCAGTTAATTCCAAGTTAAGATTTCAGTTACCAAATTCCAAAAACCTCAGCCAACCAATGAACCAAAACACACTATGTAAACTTGAAACAAACCAGTGATAGCATCTGAAGGCTTTGAAATGTAAATGCGAGGACTGGCATTGGTATTTCTAATATCCCAGATACGACATGTTCCATCATCTGATGATCTAGTAGGAAGGTAATAGAAAGAAAATCAGATACAAATTGAACTTCGAGAGAGTTTAATATTCATGTAGTAATTATGTAATAGCTAACTACAAAAAATATGCTACCAACTGCATTGCAAGTATTTCTAAATGTTTAAATGACAGAAAATTGAGGGACGTATTCTAGAAAATACTCATCAATACCAGAGTAAAAATTTAGCTCGGGACGAGACGGGATTGAAAATCTTCATCCCATCCCATCCCATTCTAGATCGGGACTAGATGGAATTATTCAATCCTATTAAGACCCGGAAAAATTGGGATGGGATGCCCACCCCTAGGTTGGAGGGTTTTTATCTTTCCAGGCGCTTCCAAAACATAGCGCCGGGAGTGGTTACTATTTACCGACGCTTTGAATAAAATGCCGGTCTTGGTAATTTTTTCCCGGCGGTTAGAGAGACATGCCGATATTGATTACTCAGTACCGGCGCTTTTAGTGAAACGCCGGGTTGATTCGATATTTACCGGCAGTTATTTACATCTATTACGGTGTTTCCAAAAAACACATTTTATGTTGAAAAGTATGGCGGGGTTTTTTACATTTACTCGCCCTTCGGTAAATAAACGCTGGTTTTGTTCACTCTTTCCGGGTGCTTTATAAGACAAACGCCAGTTTAGGGAACTCGTTACCGGCGCTTTAGTAAAAACGTTGGGATTTCTTGAAACTCAATTTATTACTGGCGCTTGGAATCCCAAACGCCATCATCGGTAATGTTTTACCGGCGATTTTGTTGAAACGCCGCAGTGAAAGTGCCATATTTGACATCATTTTTTGTAGTGGGTGTCTCTTTAGTCGGAGTCCTCTTTGTGGTATATATGCCCAGAGGATGCCTAGAAGTTCAAAGACCATGAGCCTTTCGGCTGCATTAATTTTCCTCTTGATAGCTTCACGTTGCATGTTCCGTCGCATCGCAAGATCCATCCCTGTGGAGGCAGCTCAAGGCTCTCATCTTCTTACTGGTCTTTCAATCTCGATTCTTCTGTCCCAGTGAACTCGACAATGAAGTCTTTCAGTGCTTGTGCCTTGATTATTGTTCTCAGAGCGTAATGAATGTCGAACTGTCCCAGCTCCACTGACCATTTGACCATCCTTCCTAACAACTCTGGCTTGTGTAACATCGACCGAAAATGGGTACTCGGTTAAGACCGTTAGTTATCGAGTGAGCTTGGAAGTAGGGTCTTAACTTTCTTGAGGAAGTCACCAGCGCCTAGACGATTTTTCCAAAATTATGGTAGTTATCCTCTACCCCATCAAATGTTTTGCTGATGTAATAGACAGACTTTTGTTTCCTTTTTTCTTCCCGTACCAAAGCTGAACTGAAAACATGTTCCGAGATTAAGAGGTATAGGTAGATTGTCTCACCTAGAATAAATTTTGAGAGCAGTTCCGTGCTTCTCATGTGCACCTTAAAGTCTTGGAAGGCCTATTCACACTAATTTTCATTGGAATTCTTTGTTCCCTTTTATGATTTTTAAGAAGGGGAGACATTTATTTGAAGACTTAGAGATGAACCTATTTAGGGTTGCCACCCTCCTAGTCAGGCTCTGAAAATTCCTAATGTCTGTGGGTGGTTTCATGTCGAGAAGAACTTGAATCTATTTTGGATTAGACTCCATCCTCCTTTTATTGACTATGTAACCCATAAATTTCCTTGATTGTACCCCAAAAGTGCATTTCTACGGGTTGAACATCATTCAATATTTTATAGATTTAAGAGAACGCTCCTTGGAGGTTTGCCAAGTGGTCTGGAATGATGAGGCTCTTTACCAGCATGTCGTCAATGTAAACTTCCATGGTCTTTCCGATTTGTCCATAGAACATTTGGTTCACCAGGCACTGGTATGTCGCCCCTACATTCTTAAGTCCGAAAGGCATTACCCGATTGCAGTATGTGCCCCTGTCTCTTATGTAGGAGGTTTTCTCCATATCTGGTGGGTACATAATGATGTGATTGTTGCCATAGTATGCATCCAAGAAGCTAAGTAGGTTCTGCTTGGATGTCAATCCACGATCTGGTCTATCTAAGGCATAGGAAACTGTCTTTTGGGCAGGGTTTGTTAAGGTCGGTGTAGTCCACGCAGATCCTCCATTTCTTATTATTCTTTTTCATCAGAACCATGTTCACCAGCCATTCTGGTCAATGAGACTCCCTTATCGTGCTGGTGTTTAAAAGTCCTTGCACTTTTTCATTGATAGCTTGGTTGTGCTCGGGCATTACTAGCCTTCTCTTCTATCGAACTGGCTTCAAGTCAGGATTGACTGCTAGTTTGTGTGTGATTACTGTGGGATCGATGCCCACCATGTCTTTCATTGTCCAGGCGAAGACATCCTGGTTCTCTTTTAGGAGTTCAACCAGTTGATCTGCTAGTGCTCTATCAAAACTAGAGCTAATCTGGAGTGCCTTTTTATTAATTGGGTTGTCTAGGTATACTGTCATGACTTCTTTTTCTGGTTGCTCAGCGTTTGACCTTCCTCGCGGACTGGATGGAGGTTCGAGATCCAAATGTAGAGGTGGGTCTTCTTTATTTGGATTCAGAGTTTCCTTGTAGATCCTGTTGCTTGAGCCTCTGTGCACCGTTGTTCAACTGCCTAACTGAGGCA
This sequence comes from Berberis thunbergii, assembly GCA_003290165.1. Taxonomy (NCBI): domain Eukaryota; kingdom Viridiplantae; phylum Streptophyta; class Magnoliopsida; order Ranunculales; family Berberidaceae; genus Berberis; species Berberis thunbergii. The sequence goes on from QNQO01009061.1 coordinate 53,961, forward strand.
TAGTGACATTCTAGAGCGATAGTTTGGTCTCCTATGATTGTCCTTATCTCGACATCTGATGGGCACTTGAGGTATTGATGTTGTGTGGAGACGACTGCCTCCATGTGTTGCAACCAAGATCGACCTAAGATTACATTGTACTCAGAGTGGGCGTCTAGATTAAGAACTCCGTCATCAGGATCCTCTGTAAGTTTGGCTTCCTTGCGATCAGGCAAAAGGTTCTGAATTCATCGACTTGGCAAATGCACTATAGGCAGTGTGATTTTACCGACTGGGTAGAAGTTTTCTTGGTTGAAGCTAAACATGGTTTGATTTGAAGGTGTTAGCTCTCCTCTTGTCAGTCGCATTTTCATAAATGTGTCTAAGAACAGTACGTTTACGGAGCTACTTGTGTCCACTAGTGATCTTCTCACTTCCCAGTTCGTTATCCCTATTGAAATGACTAGGGCGTCGTTGTGTGGGAAGCAGACACCCTTCATGTCCCATTTTGTGAACGTTAAGTTAAGGGCTTCTCTCCTCTCCTCTCCCGTACATGTTGTATGTGTTGGTTTCAATAGTGCGATCTGACCCACAAACTCTTGAACCTATTTCTTCAATGAGAGATTCGAGTACATACTCTCCTCGCTTGTTTCGTGGAGGACGCATATCATGTTGGGAGTCATGTCTCCCGCTTTCTATATTGTTCCCTCGCCTTGAGAATGTGTGTCCCTGAGGTTGATGAACTCCTTCAATCGTCTTCTTTGAATCAATAATGGATCTCATTTATGAGGCTTCTGCAATCTTTGGTGTCGTGGCCCATGTCCTTGTGATAATAGCAACACTTACTCTTGTCACATTTTGAAGGATCGCCTTTGAGTTTTGATGGCCACTTGATGTCTGCCCATTTTTCCATGGTAGACAAAATGTAGGGTAGACTAGAGTTGAGTGTGGTAGTAGGGGTACCTAGAGCCTTTGGGCTTGAACAATTTTTCCTGGCAGAGCCCGCCCTGATTCTCGCCTCGTTTTCTTTTGGAACTAACCCCTTTCTCATCCATGTCATTGACTTTGGAAGAGTGTTTTTATCTCACTTCCTCATTTTCTGCCAGTCAAGATTTTTTCCAAGGTGATATACTTCTTGGCGCTCTTCAGTAATCCCACCATACTCGCCAGAGGCTCCAAGGTGAGGTAGTTGTAAAACTAAACTCCTCGGAGGCATGAGATAAAAGTAGTGCCTGATGTGTCATCATTGCACCCGTCGATCAAGGTCAGATTGCCGTTGAAATGAGGACATACTCTCTGAGGGTCTCGCCCTACTTTTATCTTAGGCTCAGCAGGTAGTGATGCCCCATCCTGATCTGCTGGCTCTCAAAGAATCTGGTGATGAACGCCTTTGTCAGGTCCTGGAAGATTCGATGGACTTGGGATGGAGACTATGGAACCATTAGGCTAGTGGGAAAGTTTCTGCACAAGATGATTTCTGAACTTTCTTTAAGCGCCATCACTTGATGGTAATGGTGCAAATGGCCTGATAGATCTGATGTTCCGTCATAGAACTCGAGCTTTGGCGGGATGATTTGGAAGTGGGGTGCTGATGATCTCTTTCGAGAACGGAGAGATGGTGAGATCGTACAAGATGTCCAGATTTGTTGCCCCAGTCTGAGTAGGTTCCTGACTGTGGTGTGGTTTATTTTAGGGGCGTGGTTCCCATGTTCTTCATCATCCCTTAGGTTCTCCTACCGACCAATTATTTGATCCTCTCTGGGGAGGTTTTTACTTTCCTGGACGTCCTCTTTGGTGAGGGATCTCAACAAATCTTCTCTGCCATCTTACGGCTGTTGTCGATCCTGAGCTTGCCTCTCCACCACTCATGCCAGATGATCCATATGAACCAAGATATGTTTTATGTGGGGATCAATCATGGCTGCCGCTGCGGCTGGGCCAGGCAACCGCTCTGCCCCCCCTCGGTTGGATCACTTTGATCTTGTGGGGAGCGTCTTTGGCCAATGGATTGTCCGATTCAACATTATTGAACGCTCGAGATCTAGTGCCAGTGACCATTTCTCGATGCTCTACTTAATTTAGAAAGAACTTTTTATATTCATTTTAAGGATAACTTATTGTCGTCTTCCCCACTGATGGTGCAAAATTGATGTGTTTAGATTTGTCCTTACCAATCGCGATGATATCTAACCTGCAAAATGAAAAGTAGTTAAGCCCAGGACCACCGTCGTGGTGGCCAAAGGCACTCTAATGCTTAAGTCAGATACCGGTTCAAGAAAGTGTGAAGACTGAATGTAAAATTGTAGTATGTATATTTGTGTATATGTGCGTATCTTTCTTTTTCATTTCACTGACTCTTATAGCGAGCATTCCCTCCCTGGCTATCAAGGGTGTGATGGAGGGAGGAGATTGCGCATAAGATCTTACATGTGCATAACTGAGTATTTCGGCAGTTGGCTATGTTTAGGACCCAATGCTTGATTGGGCTAGAGCTAATTTCATGGGAGTAGATCTCGACTCTAAGATTCGTTGTTAAGGCCTAATTGTCCTAGGACAAACCTAAGACTTGTGCCTCTGAGGCTAGCGTGTTTTGGGCTTGGGTGCCTTAACTATGGTTAATCTTTGAAAAAATCAGGGACACGCAACGACATTATATGAGCCGTACAGACCAACATCAAATTAGAAGCCTCATAAAAAATTATTGTTTTGGATTAGGCAGAGGCTGCAGCCCTTTGTGAAGCTTGTTTGTAACAATCTGTAACGGATAATAGGAAGGATAAATATGTGATCTGAGGCTTACTGTAGCAATGTCCTTAAGACAATATTTGACCCGTCTCAGTGCAAACGCTTTGGTCGTTAGTCTCCCAAGGTACAACAAATATGTTTCTATGTCCTAATGCACTTTAGACCAAAAACTCAGGTGAACACATAAATGATATTTTGAAAAAGAATAAGTAGATATTATGTTTTATATGTAAACTCTAACTCTTTCTCTCTGCTTGTTGTTGTTGTTGTTGTTGTTGTTGTTGTTGTTGTTGTTGTTGTTGTTGTTGTTGTTGTTGTTGTTGTTGTTGTTGTTGTTGTTGTAATTCGTGTTATTGTTCAATGATCTCAAATGGTCATTCTAAACTCCTTATAACAAACTAAACAATAGCAGGAGAATAAACAATTGGCCAGACACACCTGGTGGTCTAGAGACGTGGATACAATCCTAATTGTTTTACTTAGGATTGCTTATCCAAAAACGAGTCCGGCCCGAGCTGAGCCTGCCGAAAAGACGACGGTGGTGGCGTGCATGTGTGGTGTATTTAGCACTGTTAATATTTAACATAGTCTATGATCATAAGGACCTATTGTAGCCCTTGGGGCACACACTATGTAATTAATACATAGATATGAACAAGCTAAAATTACTTTACATGTTATATACGAGACTAAAATATTTTTAAGCTCAAAGGACCTTGTGTAATTATTGTACATAATGTACGATTTACTTATTCAATAAATATGAACCTAAATAAATCGAAAAATGACTTTTAAAGCCTACTTTTTCATAAATTAGACCATTTAGATACCGTAGTTGATGTAATCGCTAATTTGTGCATATTTAACTTTTATGACAAACAAAGACTCTTTTATTAACTTAGGTCCATAAAGTTATAAGTTTACCCTTCCTAAAAAAATAGAAAACATATTTTTACACTTTTATTGTCAACAAATACCCTTTTTTTTATTAATTATTCTTATTATGATTGTTAATTGATGGTTGGGTTAGGCTATATAAGTTAATGAATTTTTACCTATTATCTACAATCATTCTCCAAAACATATCTAATTGGCCAGAAGTATCACATTGTTCTTATTTGTTTGTTTGTTTGTTTGTTTGGTTATTATTATTATTATTATTATTATTATTGCCCAATATAGCCCACTACCACTATAAGAAATCTATCATTTGCCAACAAAAATTTTTCTACGAATTTCAATTTCCTTGTTAATAGGGTATCATTGTTAACGAAAAATATTTATTGAAAAAGCCATAAACTTGTTACTTTTTTTCCAGCAAAATATATTTAGTGAAAATTTTTCCTTGTTAAATAGGTGGCGGGAAGCGTTCCTCCAAATCTAATTTCCCGTCGAATTGATTTAACAATGAAATTTTTTTATTGCTACAAAATACTAGTTCCTTAGTAATTATGGCATCATCTGAAATGAAATATTTTGTTGCTAAACAAGACTAATTTTAACAACAAATTACTTTTCTTGTTAACGAAATATTAACACTTATTCATCTCTCTTTAGTAAAGAAATATGTTTTCCTAAACAATAATCACATTATTGGTAATGATTCGATTCATGTATAATGATTGATAATTTTTTCCATTAGTTTTTTTCTTGTTAAAACTCGTTTATTAATTTATAGCAACAAAGTAATATTTCGATGAAAATTGTTACACTATTGGCAACATTTTTTATTTTGTTAGAAACAATATTTTTTTTAGTGAAATTTCTGTAGCAAGGAAATAAGATTTTGTTGGTAATTATAAAATTGTTGGTAGCAACTTGTTTTCTAGAGAAAAAGTGATAATTACTTTCATGAAAATATGTTTCTTGTTAAAGCTCACTAACTATTTAATAGCGACAAATCATTATTTTGTTGAAAATTGGTATACTCACTACAAGAATTGTGTTATTTACTAACATATTTTATTATTCTTGTTAATATGTTATTATTTTTAACATAAATAAATTGCATTGAAAAAACCATAAAGTTGTCACTTTTTGTAACAAAATCTCTTTTGTTATCAACTTTTCTTTATAAAAGAGGTAGCAAAAAATATTCATTCCAAAACCAATTTTTCACCAACATTACTTAGCGGCAAAATATTTCGATGTCAACAAAATATAAGTTTGTTAGTAATTATGACGCCATTTACAATAAATTGTTTCATTGCTAATAAAGATTAATATTATTGATAAACATTTTCTTGGTAAATGCACTATAAAACTTGTTCATGTCTCTTCAACAATGAAACTAAATTTTCTCTAATTAATTATCATGTTATTACAATGATTTATTTTGTTACTTATAATGAATTTGTTTTCATGAAATTTATTTATATTTATAGTTCCTACCTTCTTTACAGTGAAAAAATATAGTTCGTTGAAATTTTTTATTAGTAGCAATTATATTATGTCATCTGAAAAATTGAATAAAATTTCTTTAACAATAAAATATTATTTTATTATTAATTATAATATTATAGGTAACAATTTATTTTGTTGCTAAAGACAGATAAAATTTTCCATGAACTTTTTTTTTTCTTATTAAGGCTCATTTTCTTATTTTTCAACAATTTAATTTTATTTCACTAGAGATATAACCAATTTCAATAACATATTTAGCAATGAAATGTTATTACTATTTTGTTGCTTATTATAATGATGTTATTGTGAATTTTTTTTCATTGCTAAAAATGATAAATATTTCACATAAAACTTATAGTCGTGAGAATATTTAGTCATAATATATAGTGACGAAATATTATTTATTGTTCCCTATTATATACATAGCAAGGATTTTTTTTTAATTTCAAAAGAAGAGTAATTTGATTTAATAAGCTATAAAGTTGTTTCACACAACACAATTACTCAAATAGTTCAACTAGTAAAGATTGCAATAGATTTTACTATAGGTCAGGAGTTTGATTCCCGTGGAGCCTAAAAATAAATAAAATCATATACTAATTTCCATAGTGGGGCTTAATTAGAGTGGTGTCCTTAGAGTTTGGGAGGTAGATTTGGTCGTATAAGAGTCAAGAATGATCGTTTTGGTTTATAATTTTTTCATTAGAAATCATTTCTGTTGGAAATATGGCTTTTCAAAATAAAATAAAATGGGTGTTTAACAGGTTTTGAACCCTGGATCTCTCTCCTATTTTGATCTATGGATCACTCTCTAAAATTTAGTCCCATATCTATTATACAACTCTTTGTGGTAGAGTTTATAAGGAGATAGTTAGGACTTGAACTTGGACCCCTTGGGGGTACCACTCTTTTATTATTATTATTATTATTATTATTATTATTATGGTTCCATTAGATACATTTTATAGAGTGCTTGTAGAAAATAAAAGGCCAAAAATCATCAACTTATATAGCATAACCCAACCAGTAATTGGTTCCTCGTAATTATAATAATTAATAAAATAGTCCATATTAATAATAAAAGTATAAAAATAAGTTTTCTATTTGTTTAGGAAGGGTAAAGATGTTTTATAACCTTGTGGATTAACCCGAATTAATAAAAAAATCCTTATTAGTCATAAAAGTAGGCATAAATTAGCCATTACATCAACTACGGTATCTAAATGGTCTATTTTGTGAAAAAAGTGACTTTAAAAGTCATTTTCCGTAAATAAATTTTAAACTATCCCGCACACGAATGAGAAAATCGTGAGATCTAAAGAGTACGTAGAATAATGCTACATCGAGATAGGTAGCTTTCACTTTGAACGTCCTTAGTAAAAGAGTATCGAAATTACTTAACTAATCAGTGAATTATTTCATATTGAACTGTCAGTTGTTGATGTAAAACCAATCAGTAAACCTTATATGCCATTATTCCATTAAAATTTTGTTCTCGATTGTGTTCGTCTTGGCCCTAAGCATTTCTTGATTCTGTAAATGATATTAAAGAGTTCAGCTTGATAAAATCTCATAGAGTTGACCCAGCTCACACTTACATAGGTGACTGCTTCTATAAGAATTATCCTACAATACCCCACTTGTCTTTTGCATGATATGGCCATCATTAAACACAATGTGTATCATTGTTAATCCTTTTGATCACAATAGGTTTGTAACAGTAGGTTTGCAATCAATGTTTCAAAGGAATGGAAAGTGTATTATACTCTTAAGTGCTCAACAGTGAATTATCTATTAATAGTTTTCCTTTTGATCTAAGTCCATGGGATCATTAGTCGTTTCGTAAGGTTTTGTATATGATAATTCATGAGTATTAGGCTTTTAAACCCATTTCCCTCGAAGCGTAGTTTTTGTGCTTTCTAGATAAACCTTTAGTAAATGGATCCACTAGGTTATCTTTTGATTTCACAAAATCAATGGACATTATGACATTAGAGAGCAATTGCCTCACAATATGATGCCTTTGACGTATGTGTCATGAATGACCGTTGTAAAATTGTGAGCTCTACATATAGAGATCTGATTGCAACTTCTATGCATATGGCTAATACTAGTTGTGGCCATAATGGAATGTTTTCTAAAAATTGATGAAGCCACTTTGCTTCTTCCCAGTCTTGTCTAAGGCTATAAACTTATATTCAATTTTGGATATAGCTATACATGTTTGTTAAAAAGAATTCCAGGATACGACATCGCTTGCCATAGTAAACACATAACTACTAGTCGATTTTACTGATTCAGAATTAGAAATCCAATTTGCATCATTGTATCCCTCAAGACACTAGGATATTTACCATTGTGCACTACACAGTTTGAAGTATTTTTCAGATACGCTAAAACTTTAAGCAAAGCATGTCAGTGATTTTTTACTAGGATTACAAGTATGTCTTCTTAGTCTGCTCACAACATAAGGTATTTAGGTCTTGTACAATTCATCATATACATTAAACTGCCAATAATGTGAGAGTACGCGGGTTGTGAAACGCTTATACCTATATTCTTATGTAACATCTGAGATTGATGAAACAAATTATTTGATCTCTTGATTCCATATTGTTTGAATTTGTCTAAATTGGTCTCGAATTGATCCTACAACGTACAAATGAGTTTTTCTTCTTTGTTAAGCACAATGAAACTTGTTTGTTGAGTCAAACTTGTTGCATTCGACCTTATTAACGTTTCCAAACAATTAGAAGTCAAATGAACTCCATTTAGTCACGCAAATCCTTGTAATTACATTCTCAATGTAGTGTGATTTAGACAAGGCTAACCCATCAGGCGTTCGAATTATTTTGATTCTCAAAATTACGTCTGCTTCATCAACATAAAGACATGATTACATAAGCATCATTTATCTTTTTTATGTAAACACACTTAATAGCTTTCATATTGAAATGTTTAATGAGCATAAGTTTTGTGGACTTAATAACTTGACTAATAGTCCTAAATATAAGCATATCATCAAAATAAAGACATATGATCACATGTGCATCATTTATCTTTTTATGTAAACACACTTATCACATTCATTTGTGTTGAATCTGATTTTCAACAAGACTCCATCAAACTTCTCATGCTATTGTTTGGGAGCTTGTTTAGCCCGTATAAGAATCGAACAAGTTTACATACTTTGTGAACATGTCCTTCGTTTTTGAATCCACCCGGTTGATCCATATATATTTGTTCATTTAATTCGTCATTCAAGAATGCAGTTTTTACATCCATTTGGTGAATTTTCAAAATGTAAAGTGCTGCAATGGCAATCAACATCTTGATCGATGTTATCCTCGTCATTTGAGAATAATTGTCAAAATAGTCTAAACTCTCTTGTTGTCTATACCCTTTAGCTACCATTTGAGGTTTGTATTTGTTAATGGAACCATCTGTTTCATCTTACCCTTGAAGATCCATTTGCATCCAATTGGTTTATGTCCCGGAGAAAGATCAACCAATTCCTAAGTATGGTTTTTCATAATAGATTCTATCTCACTATTTATAGCTTCTTTCTAGAAAGAAGCTTCAGGAGTATATATTGCTTCTTTGTAAGTTGAGGCTCTATTTCTAACATGTAAGTTAGAAAATTCGGATGAAAAGTTTTGGAGTTTCGATCTCTCTTACCTTGTCTCAAGGTGTCAAATTTCCATATATATAGGAATTGAAGTTTTGCTCATTCCTTTCATCTGAGACCTCATGTGTTCTTTTATGAGAGCTCGATATTTGGGATGTCATATGTGGTGTGGATTCTATGTAATCTTTTCTCATACCCAAAAAATTATGTAAATATAAATATTATTTATTTAATTTTTATAATACATAAAATAACTATATGTATTGTGTAAATTATTATTTTGTTTATAGAGGTTGAAATAATAGAAAGTTGGTGTGTTTCGAAAAAGTTAGGAAACCCTAATAAGAATCCTATAAAAGAGTTTAGAATACTTAGCCACATCTTTATACACACAAAAAAAAAACCCACGTAAAGAGGATAGTGAATAGCCTATATAAGAATACATAATTTGAAGAAATGGGGTGAAAAAGGATAAGGTGAAGAGTGTTGTGGGTTTCGTGCTTGCATGTGAAATGAAGAAGAATAAATGATTGGTGGTTGTTGCAGAGAGTCAAGTTTACATAATGATTTGTTTTACCTTCAACATGACTTGTTTTAAAGAAATTATTTAGTTGATAGTTTCTCATTTGTTTTTTTGCATTTGTGGAAGTTTGTAACAGCTAGAATCTATATCCATTTTTCAAAAACATATTAATAAATAGAAATAATGACTAGGGGTTTTGATCTGTGGAGATGGTGGTGGTGGCAATGGGGGTTGTGATTTGGGGGTTGGGTTCATGCTGGTATAGAGAAAAAGAGTTGCAGGGAAGAAGAAGAGAGAAGAAATGAGGGGGTGGGGCAATTTTGGGTTTTTGGTTAAAATGGTTAAAAAATTAGTCTTGACCGGTCAATCATGTGGACTTAACGATTCTGCTAGAAAACAAGTGTCAAGACTCAATTAGTTTTCAAATTGTGGATCAAGCTCTAATAGGTATAAACTAATGAGGGCCAAACTAAAAAAAAAACCAAAAAAGTGACTTAAATCGTTAAATTTCGAATGGAATAGGGTAGGAGTAAAAGGCCTATATCTAGATGATATGGTCAGAATAACCTCCTTAAAAGAATTATCACACAACCACATATTTACAAAAATGGTTTAACCACGTATGATGAAAAATGGTATTTTACCCTGTGCAAAGCATGCATACAAAAGTGACATTAATTTATGATTAGAATGACTCATGAGAAGAAAATATAGCAAAGCAACGGGAAAATCCACATTCCAATCAGGAGAGACAAACAAACAATCAAGTTTAATTCTTCGATATTAAACTCACAAATTCTTTAATCGTTCAATGTATACAAATTGCCTTTTATAAGTTGATGAGACATAAAATAATGACTCAATCATAGCCATACATGTGGCATGGGCTAATCCAAGCATGTAAGAGGCTTCAACGCAGTCCCAAACGGACCCATGCACAAGACTACTATTGAGTCTGTAAGTCAAGCATTTAGGCCCAAGACACGCCAGCCCTAGAGGCATGGGTCTTAGAGCTTGGCCCAAGACAATAAGGCCCGAACAACGAATCTTAGAGTTGTCACATGCGTGAGATCCACTCGCACGAAATCCGCTCTAGCCCAATTAAGTATCGGGTCCTAAACACAGCCAAGTGCCAAAGAACTCAGTCATGCACAAGTGAGATCTTTTGAGATATCCTTCCTCCATCACACCCTTGATCACAGGGACAATTGGGAAGGGAAGGCTTGCTATAAGAGTCAGTGGATGAGGAAGAAAGGTACGCACATATATGCAAGTATACACACTACAAATTTACATACAATCTTCACTCTTTCTCGAACCGGTATCCGAGTTAAGCCTTAGAGTGCCTTCGGCCACCACAATGGTGGTCATTGGCATAACCGTTGCTCATTTTTACAGGTTAGATATCATCAGGATAAGCGAGGAAAGATCTGAACGCGTCAGTTTGGCGTCGTTCGTAGGTAACACGTCAATAAATTTCCCATGAAATGAACATACAAAGTTTTTTCTAAACTGAACAAAGCATCGAGAAATGGTCACCAGAACTAGATCTCAAGTCGAGACAGACAAAGCTCTAGACGTCAAAGTCCAACCACCAAGCCAAATCAATCGGATCGAGGAGGCTGAACGACCGCACGACCCAATAGCGAAGGCAAGCGCAGATGCCCATGACATGAATTTGATCCTGCTCCACCTAGACCACTTGATGAGGATGTTGGAAATGATGATTCGCGAAAGACAACAGTGATTTGAGGCTAACCACAAGATTTCGGAGGACATTAGATCCAAGAGCACGCTCGGGAGGGATAACCCCACCCAATCCCTTGCCGAATAAAAAAGAGCATGCCGAGAAGGATGCCTAGGAGATAGTCACATGGATCACACCTTGGGGATTAATAAAGCATGGTCGAGAACCCGCTCCAACTAGGGACGTCTGACCTTGATGTCCTAAATGTTCTCACAGTTCCTCCATTATCCAACGCTTGAGTTCTATGACGGAATATCAGATTTGTCCAACCATTTGCGCCATTACCACCACGTGATGGCGTTCAAGGAAAGTTTAGAGGTCATCCTATGCCAAAATTTTCTTACTAGCCTGAAGAAGATTGCGCATACATGATTCCACAATCTCCAGCCCAGATCCATTGGGTCATTCCAGAACTTGGCAAAGGCATTCATCACCAGATTCGTTAGGAGCCAACGGATCAAAAAATGGCTTCAGTACTTGTTGAGCCTCAGACAAAAAGCAATGCGAGACGTCACTCATTTCAATAATGAGCTAACCTTGATCGATGGGTGCAACAATGATACAACAGTCACTACTTTCACCTCAGCCTTCGAGGAGGTCATTTTACAACTAACTCACCTTGGACCCCAGCAAATATGGTGGGACTGCTAAGGAGCGACCAAAAGTACATCACCCTCGAAGAAATGCTGGCTGCCAAGAAGGGAGGAAGCAAACAAAAACATTCCTTTAGAGCTAAGGACAAGGATGAAAAGGGGGACAGTTCCAAGCAAAAACTGGGTGAGAACCAGAGCAGGTCAGCCAAGCAAAGTTGTTCAAGCCCAGCGACTCCAGGTACCCCTACTACACCCCGTTCAATTCTAATATGTCTGACATTTTGTCCACTATGAAAAAATGGTCAGACATCAAGTGGTCATCAAAACTCAAATAAGATCCTTCAAAACGTGATAAGAGTAAGCGCTACTTTAATCACAAGGACACAAGCCACGACACCAAAGATTGTCGAAGCTTCAACAATTAGATCCAATGCTGGATCCAGAGAGAATGACTGAAGGAGTTCATTGACCTTAGAGACACGCATCCTCAAGGCCAGCGAACAACACAAAAAGTGGGAGACATGACTCTTGACATGGTATGTGTCCTCCATCGGATAAGTGAGGAGAGTCAGTACTCAAATCATCGTTAAAGAAATCAGTATGGGAGTTGTGGGTCAGATCATACTACTGACACCAATTCGTGCAACATGTAGGGATAGGAGAGAGACCTCAACCTTAATGTTCACAGAATGGGATATGAAGGGTGTTTGTGTTCCACACAACGCCTAGTCATCTTAGTAGGGATATCGAACTGAGATTTGAGAAGATCACTGGTAGATATAGGTGGCTCTGTCAACAGACTGTTCCTAGAGACATTCCTGAAAATGCAACTAACATGAGGAGAGCTGATACCTTCAAATCAGGCCATGTTTGACTTCAACAGAGAAAGCTACAACCAAGTCAGTAAAATTACACTAACTGTAGTAGCAAGGTAGCCGGACTTGCAAAGGATCCCGATGACGGGGTTTTTGGTTGTAGATGCCACTCTAAGTACAACACAATCTTGGGCTGATCGACCTTGGTTACACCACATGAAGGCAGTCATCTCCACTCATCATCAATGCCTTAAGTACCTCTTCAGACGACAAGCTAGGGACAATAAGAGGATACCAGAATATCACATTGGAATGTCACTACGCCTCAGTTAGGCAGCTGGATAAGGGAGTACGGAGGCGCAAGAAAAGGATGAGGATGAGGAAACCCTGAATTCAGATAGAAAGGACCCACCTCCACCTTCTAACCTCCATCCAGCCCGAGGAAAATGTCGAACGCCAGACAACAAGAGGAATAAGTCGTGACAATAAACCAAGACAACCAAGCTAACACAAAGGCAGTCCAGATAGGCTCTAACCTCGTCAAAACACTCACATGTCAATTGACAACATTCTAAAAAGATGATCAGGACGTATTTGCCATGATAATGATAGACATGGTTGGGATCAATCCCATTGTAATCACACACAGATGAGCAGTCGATTCCGACTTGAAGCCATTCCGATGGAAATGAAGGCCAATGGCGTCCAAATGCAACCAGGCAATCAATGAAGAAGTGCAAAGACTTCCAAGTGCCAACACGATAAGTGAGTATCGCTACCCGGGATAGCTGGCGAACACGATCCTGGTTAAAAAAAGAAAGGGAAGTCGAGGGTTTGCATGGACTATAATGATTGTAACAAAGTTTTCCATAAGTCAGTTTTCCACTGCCCGGGATAGATTAGATCGTGGAGGTGACATCTAGGCACAACCTGGTCAGCTTCATGGATGTGTACTCTGGTTAGAATCAAATTAGTATGCGCCCACAGGATCAGGAGAAAACTTCCTTTCTAAATGGACAGGGGCACATATTGCGATCGGGTAATGCCTTTCAGATTGAAGAATGCAGGGTGAACTAAATGTTCAAAGGACAAATTGGAAAAACCATAAAAGCTTACATTAACGACATGCTAGTAAAGAGCTACCTCAGTCCAGATCACCTAGCAAACCTCCAAGGAGCGTTTTCTCAACTTAGGAAATATTGAATGAAACTCAACTTGCAGAAAATGCATGTTTAGGGTCCAATCAGAGAAGTTTCTAGGTTACATAGTCAACAAAAGGGCGATAGAGGCTGATCCAAAGCAGATTCAAGCTTTTCTCGACATGAGACCACCTACAAACATTAGAAAAGTTCAGAGTCTGACTGGGAGGGTGGCATCCCTAAACAAGTTCATCTTCAAATCTTCAGACATGTTTTCCCTCTTTAAAATCTTAAAGGGGAACAAAGATTTTCAATGGGGAGAGCAGTGTGAACAAGTCTTCCAAGACTTAAAGGCGTACATGGAAAGCACAGAGCTGCACTCAAAACCTACTCCAAGTGAGACACTCTACCTATACCTCTCAGTCTCAGGGCATGTTGTCAGCTCAGTTCTAGTATGAGAAAAGAAAGAGAAACAGAAGCCCATCTAATACATCAACAAAACGTTCGATGGGGCGGAGATTAACTACCCTAATCTGGAAAAGTTGTCATTGGCTCTGGTGAGTTCCTTAAGAAGGTTAAAGCTCTACATCCAACCACACTCGATAACAGTCCAGACCAAGTACCCACTCCGGTCAGTATTGCACAAGCCAAAGCTATCAAGAAGAATGAAAAAATGGTCAGTAAAGATGAGACAGTTTGACATTCATTAAGCTCCGAGAACAACCATCAAGGCACAAACACTGGCAGACTTTGTTGCAAGTTCACTGGGATAGGATGACCGAAACTGAAAAACCATCAAGGAGACAAAACCCCCGAGCCTCTACCAAAGGGATGGATCTTGCAATGCGACGGGTCATCCAATGTGAAGGGTTACGAAACGGGGATTGTCTTGTACACGTCAGAAGAGTTCACCCTCAGAAAGGCTATCAAATTTGGTTTCCACGTTCAACCAACAAAGTGGAGTATGAAGCCCTCATGACTAGGCTAAACCTAGCCAGATGAATCATTGTAAAATAACTCACTGTGTTCAGTGACTCCCAATTGGTGGTCAATCAGGTGAATGGTGAAGTCGATGCCAAAGAACCTCGAATGGTGGCCTACTACGAGACAACAATCAACGCCTAAAGGTGGTTCAGGAGGATACTACTCCGTCACTGCTCAAGGGCAAACAACAAGGAAGCCGACGAACTGGCCGGTAATGCCTCGTTCGCACAGAACAACTCCTACACACTCATAACATTCCAGGAGAAATCGGCCCTGGAAGAAGAAGGCCTCCACAAAACTTTCTCCATTGATATAAAGACCAGCTGGATGAGCCCCTTGATCAGCTACATAAAAGACGAAGTCCTCCCAGGTGATAAGCTCGAGGCCTGCAAGCTGAAAATTAGAACGGTACAGTACACTCTCCTCAATGACTGACTCGCTGCTTAGATGCCTGACCCTCTAGGTGACAAACCAAATCCTTCTAGAAATCCATGAAGGAGTCTACAGGAACCACCCTGGAGGAAGGACACCAGCACATAAAAGCCCTCATACTTGGGTATTATTGGTAAAAAATGCAGCAAAAGGCCAAAATTTTGGTCTGCAAGTGCGATAAGTGTCAGAGTTACACCCAGTACACAGATATGCCTGCATAGAACTTGGTTTCAATGACCAACTTATGGCCTTTCATCTAGTAGGGGATGGCCATCATGGGCCCATTCCCTACGTTCGAAAAAAGGAAGTTCCTCTTTTTGGCAATCGACTACTTCACCAAATGGGTGGAAATGGAGCCTATTCTCTAATATAGTAGAGGAAAATCAGATCAAGAACTTTCTGTGGAAGTCTATCGCCTGCAAGTTTGGAATATCAAAAATCCTATTCAGCGACAACGAGACCTAGTTCGAGGGTGAAAAAGTCAAACAACTTTGCATCCAACTAAGCATCAACCATCACCAAACAGAAGTCACCAACCAAACTATCCTAGAAGCTATCAAGAGGAAACTCGATGCTGCCAAAGGGCTATTGATCTCTTAACTTCCACACATCCTCTGAGCATACCATACCACAAAAAGGACTCCGACTGGAGAGATACCATTTGCGCTGGCCTATGGTTCCAGTAGAACTAGCAATACCTACATTCCGAATGGAGGAGTTCAGGATAGAGGACAACAACGAAGCTCTGAGAGTCGGCTTAGACTTACTCGAAGAGCGGAGAGATAAGGCTTCTGTCAGAATTATAGCCTATTAACAAAATATGGCCCAACACTACAACAAGAGCGTCAAACCTTGAGATTTCAAAGTCGGCGATTGGGTACTGAGAAAGACCCAGCCGAACACAAGAGACCCAAAAAAGGGCAAGCTAAGCTCGAACTAGGAAAGTCCCTACAAGTTGATTACGATCAAAAGGCTAGGAATCTACTGGCTAGAGTGCCTGGACGGAGAGCGTCAGAGCTATGAAACTCCAGCATGAACCAGACCCAGTCCATGGACAGTCCACTGCAAGTCGATGAGTCCAGTCTTCGACAACTCATCGTTCACTATGGAACTTGATCTGAATATGGGAACCATAATGGCACATTGGTGACCAAGCCTAGTCTTTTCAGGACAACACTACTTATTGCATAAGTGACCTAGTTCACCTCAGAGCCAAGGAACTCTAGCGCGGACTGGACCTAGTCAAGTCTTTGGACAACTCACCACTCTCTATGGAACCTGATCTGAATACGGAGGCCACAATGATGCATAGGTGGCTAAGCCTAGTGCTTTTAGAATGATGAAAACTTGCCGCATAAGTGACCTAGTTCACCTCACAGCCAAAGAACTTAAGCGTGGACTAGACCCAGTCTATGGACAGTCTACCGCAAGCAGGCGGGTCAAGTCTCCGAACAACTCACCACTCTCTATGGAACCTGATCTGAATACGAGAGCCAAAATGGCGCACAGGCGACCAAGCCTAGTCTATTTGAGGATGATGATTGCTTGTCGCATAAGTGACCTGGTCCACCTCAAAGCCAAGGAACTCCAACACAGGCTGAACCTAGTCCGTGAACAGTTCATCACAAACGATTGAGGCTAGTCCATGGACAACTCATCACTCCAGAGATAACCTAGTCCTCCTCAAGAGCTAAGGCAACATACATACTAACGAGTCTAGTTCACAAACGACTCAATGCATTTAACTATTACAGTCCATTCGAACCATGGCAACGCCTTGACCACCAAGACTCAACTAAACAATGAGTCAGAGTATGGTTTATTTCACTATCACTCCAGTTCTGCACAAAATTAAGTAGCAGTACGTCAACATGCTAGCGGTTACTCAGAAATCAGGCAACTCATAAGACACAAACTGCCTACACAAAGATCACTCTTCAGTGACTTCGCTATCATTGGTGAGTCATGTTATTTCGTCAAGGAAACTACACAGGCTGAATCATAACCGCACGTGACCCTTTTAGAAATAGGTCAGCCTATCCTTGCTAAGAGTTAAATGGTCTCATATTTTTTGACAGTCTAAAGGATTTATTCGTGCAAGCCAATATGATTCACAATCATTCAGAACATACAAGAAAAGCAAATTCAGAAAGACATACTTTACTGATCATTAAAACGTTGTTACAAAGCTTGACCAACTGGCCAGTACAAAAGTTTACACAGTACAAGTATCGGAGCTTGGTGCAAAGCATGGCGCGAATAAAAATGTACTGGAACACACGTCGAGGCTTTGCTCTACCAATCTGCCTTCAAAAAAGGATTTGGAAGTGAAAGCAAATGGACCCAAAGTTGGGTAAGGGCGCGATACCTAAAAATGGGATGCCTAGGGTGATGCAAAGTTAGCCCCCAAGGCCACATACCCTACATACAAAAGTTCAGCTCTGCCAGCCTGTCTTCCGGCAGGGGCATCATGAGTAAAGCCCAAGAACAACCATCCAAAGTTGGTTACAGGTATTATCTCCCAAACTGGATGGTGGAAGACATTGTAGGAGCATTAGAAAATGGAAGACAAGCTTGGCCCCTAATGAGGAGTTCATACTTCTTTTTGCGAGATAATAAGAAATTCAAAGGTCCCATGAAATCACTGGAAGCTCACTCAAACCAGGTGGCTTCATCAAATAGCAAGTTTTGTCAAGACTCATTGTTGCAAATATTTTGAAGACTCCACCAACGGAGAACCTCCTTCCACTGGAAAGGGCAAAACACATTATCTGGAAAGGCGCATTTGAGGAACATGTTCTACAATGCTCATGGTTATGCGTAACACTATGAGAACCAACCTATTTATAGGCATGATGGTTCACATAAAGATGTCACCTGGTAATCATGTCGACATTAAATGCTATGCGATGAATTAGGGGCAACGACACCAAGTACAATTGCACCAGTCCACATTCATTGAATTAATAAAACTGCACGCAACACCATAAACTGGGGGGAGCAGCTGATGAAACATCAAACAATCATAGCCGTACACGTGACATGGGCTAACCCTAGCACGTAAAAGGCTTCAGCACAGTCCCAAATGGACCCATGCACAAGACTATTGTTTCGCCCATAAGTCAAGCGTCCAGGCCCAAGACACGTCAGCCCCGGAGGCACGGGTTTTAGGGCTTGGCCTAGGAAAATAAGGCTCGAACAACAAATCTCAGAGTTGTCACAGGCCCGAGATCCACTTGCAAAAAATCAGCTCTAGCCCAATAAAGCATTGAGTCCTTAACATGCTAAGTATTGAAAAACTCAATCATGCACAAGTGAGATCTTATGTGAGAACTCTTCTTTCCATCGCGCCCTTGATCTCAGGGATAGTTGAAGAAGGAAGACTCGCTATAAGAGTCGATGATATGAGAAAGAAATGTACGCACATATACGCAAGTATACGCACTGCAATTTTACATACAGTCTTCATTCTTTCTCGAAACATTATCAGACGTAAGCATTGGAGTGCCTTCAGTCATATATCACAATGGTGGTCTTGGGCTTAACTGATGTTCATTTTAGCAGGTCAGATATTGATGATACATAAAATGGTCACCCGATCATGTCCATACACGTGGCACAAATCATCATATATATTGGAGGACCATTATGAAGGAGATGGAGGGAATCACTCCATCTTAATGAATGAGGAGACTGTTATAATAAACGTCCCATTTCATTGCGCCAACAAGGCTTAAGTTATGCACATAGTTAAATGCCTTCGTCAATGTATTCATTATATAAGGTAAAAGAAAATGTATGATAAGGGAATTCAATTTGATAGTCTATCTACATGACACAATTTTAATTGAGTTCTGTCCAGTTTTATCTCCATCTCCAACTGAGTTATTGAGTTAAGCATCGGAGTGCCTTCGGCCACCAAAATGATGTTCTTTGGCAATCTAACAGTTGTTTTGCGGGTTTTACTTATTGGAGACTGGATTTGGACACATTAGTTTGCGCCATCTGTGGGGAGCCACATTTTCCTACAAAAAACATATGATTGATCACGATTGAGCAACAATATGGGAGCATGTTACGATCACCCATAGTCGTGTCCAATATCAATGTTAACTGGATTCCAATATTCTATTTTGGTTAAAATGATTAAAATTATGTCTTGTGAGTTAGATAGGTAATCCAGGCATATCTAGATATAATGATACATAATTAAATATTCTGTCAAAGGTGCACTAGCAGAGTTAGTAAAGGCGTTGTCAGAAGACCTTTGGTCGCGGGTTTGAACCCGTTTGACAACATAATTATTAGTTTAAAGTTTTGTTGGTTGTTCTAATCTTTGGCAGGTCCGTAGGCCCACGAGTCTGAATATAAATTAGCTCGTGGAGGATGAATCTGGAGGATGAGCTTGAATACAAGATAGCCGGTGGGGTACGAATTCGGATGATGGGCCGAAATGGAGAACGAGTCCGGAGTTTGGACTCGAATAGAAGCTAGCCCATGGAAGACGAGCCCAAATGAATGACGAATCTAACGGGTCCGAATAGAGGACAAGTGTGCTAGCCCGAATGGAGATTAATCCATAAGTCCTTAAGCCCGAGTAGAGATTGGTCCGCCAGGAGACATATCTGACAGGCTTGAGTAGAGACTGGTCTGACAGGAGACAAATCTAACAAGAATTAGGTGCGACAGGAAACACATCCAACAAGAATAAAGTACGACTGAAGACTAGTCACACCGACTTTATCTAGCTCGAACTCACGCATTTTGATCATGATGACTTCATCTGGTTCGAACTCATGCAACTCACTACGATGATTTGTCGGATGACTTCACCTAGTAATGAACTCAAAAAGCTGACTATGATGACTCGGCATGGAGGACATTTTCTCCGAACTCACGAAGTACGAGTACAATAACCTATCGCAATAATAATCGTCTAGTCCGAACTCGGGCAATCAAAATCTGATGATTTCATTCAATCCGAACTCATGTATTCGAACCCCGATGACTTATCACACTGACTTCACATAACGAATAAAGAAAATCATCATTGATAAGTTAGTGGCAACGCAAGCAACCCTACTAAGGGGAAAGTAGTTGATGATACATAAAATTGTCACCCGTTCATGGCTATACATGTGGTGCAAATCATCATAAATATTGGAAGACTGTTACGAAGGAGATGGAGGGAATCACTCCATCTCAATGAAGGAGCAAACCGTTATAATAGACATCCCTCTTCATTGCGCCAACCGAGCTTAAGCCATGCACATAGTTAAATGCCTTCATCAATGCACTCATTATATAAGGTAAAATAAAAGGTATGAGAAGGGGATTCAATTATTCTATCTACATGATGCAATTTTAATTGAGTTTTGTCCACTTTTATCTCCTCCAACTGAGTTACTGACGTAAGCATTGGAGTGCCTTTGGCCACCAAAAAGGTGGTCTTTGACAATTTAACAGTTGTTTTGCAGGTTTTACTCATTGAAGACTAGATTTTTTATGCATTAGATATCATCAGGATCAATAGGACAAATCTGAACGCATCATAAATGAAATTAGCTAGCAGTGGAACTGATCAACGAAACGAGAAAGAAAATAACTACTTTTTGCATCTTATTTGTGTGATGTCATTTACTTATCCATAATGAATGCAAGGCAATTTAATCTAGGGGTGGGCACGGTCCAGATCGGTTTCAAAATTTGAGGAACCTACCTCGAACCATCTAAATTTAACGAATTCGGTCCGGTCCGGATTACCTCATTTTTAACTTTGGAACCGAACCTAACTCAAACCATTTGGAGCAGCCCAGTTCCAAACGGTTCTAGATTGCACATCAATTTATTTCTCATTTTTCATGTGAAGTTTTTAACAACAAAAATAAAAACTATTATTCAATTTACTATTATTTCTATAGAGAATATATTTTGTTTTTGTGACTTCTGGTTTGGTGGATAGGAGGGAAGGAAGAAGAAAGACCTTGTCTGAATGTGCACAACTTATTTTGTAACTGTTGGTTGCTTGAATCTATGGCCAATGCCCGAATTGTTGACCCACGGAAGGAAGAACCACTCTTTATTTGAGCAAGGAATTTGGATTGGACACTAAAGGGAGCAAATAAACTTGATGTATAATGGAAATAATCAAGTTCATAAGCCGCCCTATTAAATTGCTCCAATCAGCAATCTCACGAAACTTACCCACCCTGTATTGGTTCCCTTCACCCACATGTTTGCAACGTTTCCACCTCCTCACACATTCATCACATACACCAACCAGTACCCATTCCCTTGGAATAAAAATTTGAGTCCACCACTCTTAGCACAAGGTGAAGGTATCTCCTGTACATCATTGGTACGATTCATGCCTTCCAGTTTGCTATTTTCGTGCCTGTGAAAGTCCTCCACAACATCAATCAAGCCCTTTCAAAACACCCTTTCCAAGTATTCATCCACAACATCTATCAAGCCCACCTACAAACACCTCAAACTCCTGATGCTACTTCTTCTCTAACTGAGACTTAAATTAGAAAAACCCAGATCGAGAAAAGCACAAAAAAAGACTTACTATTAGTGGAAAGAATGTGTGAATATCTTTGTGATTATTCTGTGAATATTCAGAATATCTTTGTGATTATCTGTAAATATTCTCTAGGCTAGGCTATGTTAAGATGAATTGTATGATTACATACTTTCCTAGCTTAGCTTATTTGCTACCTAGCTTAGCTTTGTTATTTATGTAATTATCTTTGTATATATCCCAAGGTCGTGGCCACTATCAATGAGAAGAAAAACATTCAAACAAAACTCTTTATGGTATCAGAGCCACGCAAGAACAAAAACTCTAGTACCAACTGACAAACTCATTATTTTTTTTCTTTTCAATCGTTCTTCAGCGATTGACACCTTCGACCTTCAAACACGAAATCTAACTATAGACAAATCCTCATGGGTGACGACAAGACAACAAAACCCCTCGACTCCACATCTCCATACTACCTCCATCCCTCCGACGGACCACAAATCACAATCTGTCTAATTGTGTTACGTGGTGAGAACTACAATGAATGGGTTCGTTCGTTGCACAATAATTTTCGTGCAAAGAACAAGCTAGGCTTCCTCGATGGAACCATAGCCAAGCCGACGAAAGGAACTCCGGAAGAGTCCTTATGGGTGACGGTTAATTCCACACTCGTGGGATGGATTCGTAATACCCTTGATCCAGTCCTATGCTCATCCATCCCCCAACCAGACGATGTGAAAGACAAGTGGGATGATATTCGACAACGTTACTCGATAGGAAACGGTCCAAGAATCCATGAGTTGAAGACACTTTTGAGTGATTGCAAGCAGCACGGCCGCCCGGTGGTGAATTACTACAACGAATTGCGGAAGATATGGGATGAACTTGCGGGATATTCTTCTGTCCCGACATGTACGTGTGCCACTGCTATTGAATTCGCTAAAGAAAAGAAGAATGAAAAGGTACATGATTTTCTTGTTGGTTTGGATTCTGCTCTTTATGGCAATGTTGTTTCAAATATTTTGATGATGGAAACTTTGCCGAGCTTAAACACGGCCTTTGCTAAAATCATGACTGAAGAATGTCACCAAACTGTTGCTCGAGCCCACGAAACCAAATCTGATGTTGTTGGTTTCGCGGCACAAGGGACTGCTAGGGGGTGGAATCTTGCTCGTGGTAGTGAGAGTCCTCGAACCAATGGCGTCTATCCTCATTGCGCCAAAACTGGACATGATCAAGACAATTGTTTTCAACTGATTGGGTTTCCGGATTGGTGGTATTCCGAAAACCGCACCAATGGAGGCAAGGTAGAGGCGGAGGCAGGTCTGGACGAGGGGGAGGAAGGAGTGCAAGTAGAGGCGGCCGCGGGCAGGTAGCACACGCAACAGCCACCTCGAAGCCTGCTGCCAGTACATGCTATGCTCAGGCACCCATATAGGAGTCAGATCGTAGCAGCATTCCCGGTCTCTCAGATGATCAGTGGGCTACACTTGTGAACATGCTCAACACTTCAAAAGGGCAGTCTTCTTCGACCGAAAAGTTGAGTGGTAAGTTTGATTTTCCCGATCAATGGATCATGGATACCGGATGCTCGAACCACATGATTGGTAATGCTAGATTATTTAGCAATTTGATTGATGTCTCTCCTACTTCTGTTCGGCTGCCTAATGGAAAACAAAACATTGCTACTAAGGAATGCATGATAACTTTGAGCGAAAATATGGTGCTATATAATGTATTATATGTTCCAGATCTTACTTGTAATTTGCTATCGGTGTCTCACTTGCTTGCCGATTTACATTATTCTGTCACTTTTACTGATAAGCTTTGCATCATACAGGACCACACTTTGAGGACTCTGATTGGAGCGGGTGAACAATGTGACGGGGTTTACTGATTTCGGCCTCTACGACAACTTCGGGCTTATCAAGCAACTGTGGGGGACAAACGAGAATTGTGGCATCAAAGGCTGGGACACCTCTCTCGGCAAGTAGAATTTATTTTGCCTGATATTATTAGGAGTAATGGAAATAAGGATGTTAGTGTTGTCCATGAACCTTGTGATATTTGTTTAAGAGCCAAGCAAACTAGAAGCATGTTTCCTTTGAGTACTAATAAAGCCAAAGATGTTTTTGATTTAATCCATTGTGATATATGGGGTACGTATACTTTGCCTGCTAGTTGTGGTGCTCATTATTTTTTAACCATTGTTGATGAATGTTCTTGAGCTGTATGGGTTTATTTGATGTCTGCAAAATCTGAGGTGCCTCAATTTATTAAGGATTTTTGTAGAATGGTTAAAACCCAATTTGATAAGCATGTTAAAATTCTAAGAAGTGATAACAGAAGGGAATTTACATGTCTTCATCGGTTTTATGCTGACAATGGTATTATTCATCAAACCTCTTGTGTCGACACTCCACAACAAAATGGGCGGGTAGAACGTAAACATAGGCATATTCTTAATGTGGCTCGTGCATTACTTTTTCAAGCTAATCTTCCCATTTTTTTGGGAGGAGAGTATAATGAAGGCTGCCTATGTAATAAACCGAACCCCTACCCCATTGCTCAATAAAAAAACACCTCACGAAATTCTCTTTGGTTCACCTCCTAAGTATGATGCCCTTCGTGTATTCGATTGTCTTTGTTTTGTCAAAAACCAACATCGTGTGAAGGATAAGTTTGGTACTCGCTCTCGTCGATGTGTATTTGTGGGGTATCCATTTGGTAAAAAGGGGTGACGTTTGTATGACTTAGAGAAAAATGTGTTCTTTATATCTCGAGATGTTGTTTTTTGTGAACAACAATTCCCTTTTGCTAGTGAAATCAATTTGAATAATACTGATGATATGTTTGAAAATGAAGAGTATTATTACACCGTGACTTATTTTGAGGATGATCCCTTAGCAAGGGGGAGTGAAGAGCACTCGGTTGTGGCAGGAGGAATTGATGGCGGGGCTGAGGCGGTTCAGCATCCTGTCAGATTACCGACACCTGGTGGCGGGGCTGTGGAGGTTGTGCAGCACGTTACACCACCTGCGGGTGGCGACTTGGAGGTTGTCCAACAGCTTGGTGTTGGTGCAACTTCGAATAATGGGGAGGTTGTGATTAATAAAGCAAATGTTCCGCAAGAAACTGATCGAGGTCATCGAATAAAGAAACTTTCTAGTGAACTCAAGGGCTTCATCACCAACACTGTTCAAGTTATAAACCCTATCACATCATCTACCACTGCTCCTTCAAAGTCCTCAGGTACTCATTTTCCCATTGCTTAATATGTAAATTGTGACAAGTTTCCTATGAGACACACTCGTTTTTTTTGGCAGCAATTGCTGCAGGCACTGAACCCTCATCCTTTAAAGAAGCTGTTATGGACCCTATTTGGCGGAAAGCAATGCAAGAAGAAATAGATGCCCTTGAGAGAAACGAAACTTGGACTTTAGAGGACCTTCCACCCGGGAAGAAGGCAATCGGGTGTAAGTGGGTCTATAAAGTCAAGTATCGATCTGATGGTACGGTTGAATGATTAAAGAGGCGCTAGTAGTGTACGGGAATCGGCAAGTTGCAGGAATTGACTTCAATGAAACATTTGCCCCTGTAGCTAAAATGGTCACGGTTCGAACATTTTTGGCTATAGCGGTGGCAAGAAAATGGGAACTGCACCAATTGGATGTGCATAACGCCATTCTACATGGAAATCTTGATGAGGAGGTCTATACGCAACTACCTCCTGGCTTTAATTCTGCTGCTTCGGGTAAGGTGTGTCGATTACGTAAGTCATTGTATGGACTCTGGCAAGCGCCTCGAAATTGGTTTGCTAAGTTCTCGATTGCTTTGAAGGATATTGGTTTTAAACAATCTTATGTTGATTACTCAATGTTTAGTTATTCCAAGGGTGATGTTGTTTTACATGTTCTTGTGTATGTGGATGACATTATAATCACAAGTTCTTCTTCTTTGCCAATCGAAAAATTAAAGCAACAACTAAGTGAGAGATTTCATATGAAAGACTTGGGCGTTCTCAAGTATTTTCTCGGCATTGAAGTAGCACGTGGGAAGGACGGTTTGTTTATTTCACAATGCAAATATGTTCTTGACATTATAAGTGAGGTCGGATTACTTGGAGCACGCCCTGCTTCTACACCCATGGAACAAAACCACCATTTTTGCCACCACCAATGGCGTCGTTTTTAATGATCTAGAGAAATACCGGCGACTTGTAGGGCGCCTAATCTACTTGATGATTACACGACCTAAGTTGTGTTACTGTGTACATATATTAGCTCAGTTTATGGGTAATCCTCGTGTTGAACATTGGGATGCAGCTTTGAGAGTTTTGCGGTATTTGAAAGGTTGTCCTTGACAGGGTATTTTGCTACGCGGGGAGAGTAATTTTCAACTCTATGCCTTCTGTGATAGTGACTGGGCAAGTTGCCCTATGACTCGGAGATCATTGACTGGTTACTTTGTTTTATTAGGCTCTTCTCCTGTCTCTTGGAAACAAAAAAACAACCAACTGTTTTCCTATCTTCTGCGGAGGCCGAGTATAGGTCTATGGCCACAACTACATGTGAGTTAAAGTGGTTGAAATCCCTTTTGGCTTGTTTTGGGATACAACATGTGCGTCCCATGCGATTGTTTTGTGATAGTCAAACTGCTCTCTATATAGCGGTTAATCCGGTTTTTCATGAAAGAACGAAACATATAGAAATGGATTGTCACTTTGTTCGTGATGCCTTGCAAGATGGAACAATTTCTACGTCTCATATTCGGACCTGTGCACAACTAGCGGATATTTTGACTAAGGCTCTTGGTAAATCGCAATTTTATTTACTCCTTCGCAAGTTGGGCATTTGCAATCTCCATGCTCCTACTTGAGGGGGAGTTTAGTGGAAAGAATGTGTGAATATCTTTGTGATTATTGTGTAAATATTCCTTAGGCTAGGCTATGTTAAGATGAGTTGTATGATTGACATACTTTCCTAGCTTTGCTTATTTGCTACCTAGTTTAGCTTTGCTATTTATGTAATTATCTTTGTATATATCCCAAGGTTGTGACCACTATCGATGAGAAGAAAAACATTCCCACAAAACTCTTGACTTACCATTGAGATCAAAGTCTGGGGCGCCTCGATGGCGATTTTGAGCTCGTTGGAATCAGAAAGATTGAGTCTTGGAGGGTTGGGGTGGTTCGAAAGAGAGGTGAT
Source organism: Berberis thunbergii (assembly GCA_003290165.1). Taxonomy (NCBI): domain Eukaryota; kingdom Viridiplantae; phylum Streptophyta; class Magnoliopsida; order Ranunculales; family Berberidaceae; genus Berberis; species Berberis thunbergii. The sequence continues at coordinate 80,682 of QNQO01009061.1, forward strand.
ATCAAAAAATTTTGGGGTTGGGGAGATGAATAGAAGGTTTTGTGGAGGTTTTAGTAGGGAGTTTGGTCTGAGCAGGGCATGGAGGCATCTTTCGTGTTTACAGAGAAGAGGAGAAAAAGATAGTTGGGAAAGAAGATGAGAGAAGTTGAGTTCGAGACATGGAGGGAGTCGGAATCGATGAAGTAGTTGCAGAGGATGCCAGGAGGGCCGGTGTTGTAGAGGTCGTCTAGGGTTGATTGATTCGAGGACGGTGTAAAGGGACTCCTTGCTCGGTTGAGGTGAGAAATCACTTTTTGACGTGAGGAAAGGAGAAGATGAAGTGATTGAAGAGAATAGAGAGATGGAAGAGTGTGTGTTTTTAAATTTAGTTTACGTTTTGTAACCCCAATCATATGAAGACATGTGTTATTTTAAAAGGGATTGAAATCAAACCAATATGTATAATTGGAACAAAATTCGAATCATTCTATAATAAATCCAAATCGATCCGAATAGTATTTTTAAATTACACATTTAAAACCAAACTGTTTGAAGCAAAACGGTGTGTTCGGTTTGAATCCACAATTCCTCGGACCGTTTACCCACCCCTAATTTTATCACTAAACATTCTAATACGATGTAAAAAAAAACTGTACCAAATGCAAATACTTAGAAGTGATTACACATTTTCTTACACATGAGAACAGTGATTTTCCAACCTAATAATCAAATACTCTCCATCCCCCAGCTACATTCACAACCAGTAGTGTCTTTATTTCATCAAACCCAAATCTGCGAAATTATTTGGTCAAACCCATTTCTGCCAAACTACGTCGAAGTCCGGTTGAAGCTGTTGCATAATTGTCACCCCACCTGAATGCAATTGGGCTCCTAACAACATGAACTCCATTGCTCCATTCAATCAATCCAAATTCAGATGTCACTGAATCTTTATCTCCTTCCACAATGCTCTTGAAAGTAATAACATATGATAAACTCTGATTTTCTTCACTAAACACGAGTTTACTAGGTGAAACACTGATCTCAACAGACGAAGGACCCTTCACAATAGCGGTATAAACGGTATCAGCCAACTCACCCACATTTTTTACCACCCTAGTGTAGCTTACCACATCCCCGTTGGCTTGAAAAACAACAGAGAAAGACGGGTAATTCAAATTCCCAGGCCTATTTAAGCTTTGAGCTTTGCAATCTACCGCTCTATCCTTGACAAACACTGCAATCTGGTTTGAATCATATCCAATGGAGCATAGAAATGCGATATAATCATTAACATCAATATCATAAATCAACCCAGGATTAAGAGCTCTATTCGGGTCAACATGACCCGCCCCATGAATAAATGGGTTGGATTGATTACCAGTGGCCAGATCAGTAATATTCTTCCCGCTGTTGTCCAAATTATAAGCAGTTGTGATCAAAGCAGACTTAATAGCAGCTGGGGTCCACGTGGGATAGGCCTTTCGAAGCAAAGCAGCCAAACCGCTCACGTGCGGGCATGACATGGATGTACCCGATATGATATTGAACTCGACCCGTCTTGCGTCTATATCCAGATCCGTTGGACTCGTGAACCCGGTCCAACCCGCCAAGATATTCACACCAGGTGCAATGACATCCGGTTTCAAAATTTCAGGTGTTATACGGTTTGGACCACGGCTTGAGAAGGCTGCAACTCTTGGAGATGATGGTGATCCACCAATTACAGTTCCGTGAAATTCGATTGTAGCAGTCGGGGATTCAACATTCCCAACGTATTCTCGGATCTTATCAGAAGCAGTTTGACCTACTTCAGTTGCTGGAATTAAATGTGAATCCGCAATCAGTTCTTCACCACTTTCCTCAGTATTGGCAAGAATCATTCCTACTCCACCAGCAGTTTTCACCGCGGCGCCCTTTGCTACTCGTGCATTGCCACCACGGTCACAGATAACAATTTTACCTGTAACCTTGGACGAATCTAGTTGGCCTGAATAACAATATCTACTTCCACAAGCAGCACCATAGACCAAAGGTAGACCCGTATTGTTAATTGGTTCACCTGAATATAAAGATACACCGGAGAAGACACGGCCATCACCTAGAATAACATTTGCTGGGAATTCTCTATCAATCGTGGATGCACCCACGGTAATGATCCAAGGGGCGATATTGACTGCGGTAAATGGACCAGGTCCAGAATTACCTGCTGAACAAGAAACAATTATACCTTTCTGAGTTGCACCAAAGGCCCCAATGGCAATGGAATCAACATCATATGGTGATGCTCGCGAAGCCCCTACAGACAGCGAGATCACATCTACACCATCAGAGACTGCTTGATCCATGGCAGCTAGGATATCCGAATCATAACACCCGAAGCTCCAACAGATCTTATAAGCTGCAATTCGAGCTTTATTGGCCATTCCACGAGCATGGCCCTTGGCATACTGATAAAGTCCTGCATCATCAACGGTGGCGCCACCTGCAGTGGAGGCGGTATGGGTACCATGACCTTCTGTGTCTCTAGGTGATTTGATATCATTAACTTCATCCAGGTGTCTTCCTAGATTAGCCTCAGCGCCACGATAATAAACTCTAGCACCGATGATCTTGCGGTTGCATGCTGGAAAATCCGGGCCAGACTCGCAAGTACCCTTCCATTTTTGGGGCACCGGAGACAATCCGGTGTCATTGAAGCTCCGTCTTTCTGGCCAAATACCGGTATCAAGAACTCCTATGATAACGTCATCTGCATAATCAGAATTAGGCCAGAGACCGAAGGTATCCGCCAGGCCTAGGAAATGTGGGGTGCGAGTAGTATGGATGTAGCGGAGACGATCAGGGAGAACCGAGAGGATCCCCGGGGCACTGCGGAGTTTGTAGGCTTGTAAGGAGCTGAGATGGGCGGCGAAACCGTGTACAGCGTGGTCGTAGGTGTAGAGGAGTTTGGTTGGTTTTGTGGAGGGAGGAAGGGATTGGAGGGTTGATGAGTACCAATCATGATGGGAAGAGAAGATGGAGGGCTTCTGGGATCTGGACACGTGGATGATGAAGGTCTGGTGGTCGTGGGATGCGATGACCAAGGTGGTGGAGAAGTTGATCAAGAGACTGAGGAGGAGGAGGAGGAAGAAGAAGAAGATTGGAGGAGTAGTCTTCATGATTGCTCTGGTTTGGTTTGGTTTTGGTCTCTTTTCTTATTTATTTTCCCTGCAAGTGTGGAACAGTGTCCAATGGGTGGATGAATTTAACAAGTGGTCTGATTAAAAAAAAAAAAAAAAAAAGGAGGAAACGAAAGTTAGAGGAATCTTGTTGGACATGTTTTACTCAATCGATAAAATGACGTTTATAGCCTCCTCTCATGTGGGATTTTGAGTCCTTTGACTGTTTTGGCCTTGAATGAGAGTGGAAAAAAATAAGGTCCAGGTTCATTCATTCACGATGGGGGGCATCTCTCTCTATTGGAATGGAACTCAACCTCAACCTCATATCATATTTGCCCAATAATTTTAAATAAATTAATAATGTGTCCAAATTAGATAAATTGAATTTTTAATTGGAGCCAGTTTTATTGGGGATAAAGGTCAATAGATGCGTTGTATTTACACACATACACGTTTTGTGTAAGATTCAATTATTTTTTATTTTTTTATTTCAATTATGGTGATTGAAAGTTACGTATAACCTACTTGTTTTGATTGGTTCAGGTAGGACCATATTTTTCTAGCGCCATGGATGTATTGATAATAGAGGTTGGATATAAAAAAAAAACTACTCAAACTCAAATTCTCTCCTCCAAGCCCGAAATTACATCTTAGAGATGCGCAATCCGCATTGGAAGGCAACATTTTACGCATCCTTCACAACGAAATCCAATACGAAACTGAATATGCACCTCCCCAGCAGGTACCGATTTCTCCTCTTCTTCATATTCGTCGAATTTCTTGATAAAGTTTTGATTTTTATGTTTTTGTTGCTGTGAAGCCTGTCAGAGAGTTCATCTCGTTTGTTGTAGAGCCGGGAGAACAGTGGGTTACATTGAGGAGGAGGTTTGGGGATGGTGAGGAGATTAAAATTGAGGTTACAATGTTTGATGGATTGGTTCATGCTGTGAGGATTTTTAAGCTTTATATTAGCTTGATTGTTGATGTGTTGAAGGGGAAGGGTAATGATGTTTTCAAGTTTGTTTGCCTCATTTTCCTTTAGAAAGCTTTTCCCCTTGGATCCAAATCTACCGGCCAGCATGATGATTGATGGCATGGATAATTTTCAAAGCACAACCAGCTTGTGCCTCTCATGTATGCCAGTGAATGATCAATTAAATAATTGCTTTACCTCTCTCATCAATACGTTCTAGAGAGCGTCCCTGACTCTAGATCCTACTGATGCCTATGGTCCACTTGTATATTCTATATTCAACAATTCTAGTCAGCCGGCTAGTCATTTTTTGATTTTATTACACTTTTACTTCTTCTATAAATAATGTATGTGATTGTGTTTTAAAGATAATGGTAAATAAATAAACAAAAATAAAACTAACAAACATAGTTGATTAGCAATTTTAGTGGCATTGATTAGCAAGTTAAGCTGAGGAAAAGGACGTGAAAAATTGTCAACATCACCTTGGAAGCATTTTTCATCTAAAAAATTTGGTTAACTACATAGGAATTGATCTATTTCAAATTGAAGATGCAAAATTTTCAATTTCACTTCCCCATGTGAATGGAATTGGACTTCGAACCATATGCACTCCATCACTCCATTCAATCCATCCAAACTTATGCAATGCATCCCTAACCTGATCACCCAAGCTGGAGAATTTCACCTCATATGACGAACTCTGGCTTTGTGGACTAAACACCAGTGTTTTAGGTAAAACTCTGATATCAACTGAATCTAAACCAAACACCTTTACCTTGTAAACAATGTCCTTGACCTGCCCCACGTTCTTCACCACTCTCTTACAATTCACAACTTCATTATTGGACTTGAAAAGAATAGAGAAAGATGGATAATTTAGATCCCCGAGATTGTTTATTCCCATTTTGGAGCAGTCCACACTCGTATTTTTAACTATAATAACTATCTTTGTTTCATTATAGCCAATGGAACATAAGAATCCAATATAATCATTGACCCCCAGATCGTAAAATAGGCCAGGATCAACATCCCTAGGTTGATCAACATGTCCAGAACCACTTTCAAACGGTGTGGATTCATTACCTGTAACAAAATCTCGAATGTTTCTCCCTCTATTATCCATATTGTAGGCAGTTGTCATGAGGGGGGCAGATTTGATTTCTGCAGGGCTCCATTTGGGATGAGCTTTACGGAGTAATGCTGCTAAACCGCTAGCATGTGGGCATGCCATAAAAGTACCTGACTCAATAATGAACTCACCTCGTCTAGGGTCGGATTCTGATTCAAGTGGGTTATTTACTGCACTCCAGCTTGCCAAGATATTGACACCTGGAACAATTAAGTCTGACTTGATTATCTCCGGAGATGCATCATTTGGCACACGACTTGAAAATGGCGCAACTCGTGGTGAGGGAGGTGAGAGCCCAATCACCGTTCCATTGAATATGATTGTAGCATTTGCTAATGGTTGCAGTCTGATGTAGTCTCTGATTTTACCCCCTGCTGTCTTATCAACCGTTGTAGCAGGAAGGACATTAGCCTCAGCTGGACCTCTAGGCCCATGATAATCATGCCAGCCCCTCCGGCGAGCTTCAGTGTACGGCCTTTCTGCATATTGTTGTTTAGACCACCATCACAAACCACAATTTACCTTTGACATTGCCTCCGGGTTTGAGAGTCCCGGGGACACATCGTCTTTGCCTATGATCGCCAGCATATACTATGTGAAGATAGGACGGACCAAGTGGTTATCCGGGGTAGACAGAAATTCCCTGGTGAACACTTCCATCAACAAGAGTAACATCGGCAGGGAAATCACGATCAATTGTGGAAGCACCAACTGTAAGGATCCAAAGAGCAAAGTTTTCTAGAGAGGACTTCTCAGGTCTAGAGTTTCCAGCTGCACAAGAGACTAGTACACCTTACTATACCAGACCGATTGTACCAACTGCAAAAGGGTCATTGTAGTAGAGGTAATTCTCATGATTACTTGCTATGCCAACTGAGATGGAAATAACATCCACACCATCGGCAACAGACTTCATCAATCCCAGCTAATATATCAGCTTCTGAACATTCCTCTATCCAACATATCTTGTAAGCGGCAATTCTAGCTTTCGATGCCATACCTCTGGCTTCGCAAACTGCATCATTATAAAATCCAGCATCCTTTACGGGCGAACTAGCTGCAGTTGATGCAGTGTGGGTGCCATGCCCATATGTGTGTGTTTAGGTGATCTTGAATCGACCTTCTCATCAATTGGTCCATACTCTGCTTCATATGCTTCACAGAAAAACTTTGCACCAATCAACTTCTTATTGCAAGAAGAGGTGGACAAATTTGAGCCCGAAACACAGTCACCCTTCCAATGGTTTGAAAACATGAATAAACAAACAAAAATTCTAAACTGTCGAGGGAAATGGCGAGGAAAACAGCGAGGGGTGGGGGTTCATCCCCCTCGGGATATGTGCATTGAAAAGTCAAGCGCGCATCCCGAGGGATGGACGGTCCCCCTACCACACCACCCCCCTACCTGTAGGGTCCCTCGCTGTTTTCCTCGACACTTAAACGGGTTCATAAACAAATAAGTATGTTGCAATAAAGGGTTATTGTTTAGTTTTTTTTTTTTTAATCAAATTGGGATGTTGATCCATTTTATTCATTTAAAAATCTACGCCCGAAGGCTACATGACTGACCCTGTAGGGATAACTAAAAAGCCGAAACAAACTCGCACAAAAGATATGATTCACCAATACAAGCCTAGAAAATAAGTCAGTCTTTGTACCTTTTGTTTTCTTTCCTAGTTCTATTGGATTTTCAGGGACAAATGCTGATATCTTTGGTGTGACACCTCTGATTCATCTTTCCGTCTAACATAACCCCTAAATCCAAATCACTGATTGCTGCCTGTGGACCTAGCTCAGATTCTGAGTTAACTTCATCACTATCCTCACTAGTACATTCGGGTGGATCGAGATTCAATTTCGGCAGTTGAAGTAGCCTATTTTCTTTGAACAAAGATATAGCCTTAGCAAAGTTGTCTCTGACTCTTTTATAATCCGGGGAAGTTTTGATAGCGTATTTGTCAAAATGTCTCTTTAACCTAACCAAAGACTGAAAGTCATCATCCGAGGGTTCCTGCACTTGCTAACCCTGCATAGCATCCCCTATCTCTGAGCTAGTAGCACCGAGGTGCCCCCCCATATGAGTAACGAAAACCAATTGTGCCGACTAAATTCCAACATCGTCGGGTTCAATATGATGTTCTCCATTTGGCCTAGAACTACTAACTGCAAACATTGAAAAGGACCCTGCATTTTCTGCTCTGAGTGGTGCCTGCTCTGAACGTGGCGAACTAAGGACACACCCTATTTCTATCGCAACGTCCCCTGTGTTGGGCGAAATGCACTTTGTTTTAGAACCAGAGTGGCAAATCCCTTCAACCCCTGGATTGTCAACATGTTGCATCCTTGGAGCCTCTCGCTGTGGCGACATGATCATGTTTGCTCGCTGAAGACCTGGAGCATCCTGCCCAATCGAAACAACTCCAGTCGAAACACTGGCTGCTCCTCGCGACTTTGGCAGTTGAAGAACTATAGGACTGCTATTATTGTATATGTTCGAGTCGTCCAAACGACTACTCAGCACCCCTGAATTGACCTCATCCTCCTGATTTGATGTCAATGCTTGTTTTCCACATACATTTTCATTCTCCAAAGTTGTATACTCTACCTCAAGTAAGCATTCCTCCGTAGTTTCCGGAACAACCTCGGCAATATCATGAGCCGTTTCCTTCCCAACCAATTGCTTATCCGCTTGATCACACACCACTTCCTCAACATCCTCCGTTAGTGGCGCAAAATTATTTTACAGAACCAATTTAACCAGATCATTGGCCACTTGTCTCTGAACACCAAATTCCTCCTTAATCTCCACACCTTAGCTATTCTTTACACCACTCGTACCCACTTATGGAGTGGGCAATTTCTCTTTTTTGGCAATCGGAACATATTGTTGCTTTATAATTTTGGTTTCGACCTTGGGCTTGGCATTGCCCTTCTCTGCTTGAGCTAGGTTAGGGGCTCTCCCATTACCCTTAAGACCTAACTTTTTCTTACAAAACTCCTCCTGATGCCCTATCAATGAATAAAATGCACAGTATTTGAAGCATGGATATTCAATCTTCTGCCAGAAACCCCTATTGTTAGCCCTATCAATCCAAACTCTATTTTGTAAAGGTTCTGCCAAAGTAATCTCCAAGCAAACACGGGCAAAACTAGGGCGTGATAGGCATCTAGTATGATCATCCATTCGCAAAAAATCACCAAAAGAATTCACAATTGCTTTCAAGAGAGGAGGATGAAATAAATGCAAAGGTAAGTTAGGCAACTCTATCCACAAAGCCACCGAGATCGAGTCCTCCTTCAAACTGAATCCAGCATGCCAACGGAAAGCTTTGAAACGAACTCCACGAATCAAAAAAGAATCCCTTGACAAAACTTTCTTTGCTTCCACCTCAGATTGAAGGCGGACTAACACGTGACGTTGATCAAGCAAACCAAGCGAAAAATCGCCTAGAATTCCCCATGTCCTGTGTATCGAATCTCGAATATCTGCCAATGTTGGTCTATAGCTAGAGAATTTTAAAACAATCACATGTTGTTCCATGAACGCCTCTCCACGTACTTCATCCAAAGCCGTGATGCCGATTGCTGGGGCTCCATCTTTGCAGAATCGAGTACCTTTTACATGTATATTCGCAACTTCATCAACCAAAATTTTACCCAAGATTTGGGCGAAGGATGGTGTCACGCCCCGATTTTCGAAAGAAGAAAGAAAGTTAAGCGAATTTAAAAAATGCAACTTGTCAAACGAAAGAAGATTTTAAAAAAATAAAAAGTTTCAATTGAATTTTAGTTGCATAAAATTTTAATTGTCATTGAGAAAGTATGGGTGTTATAGATGGCTTGACCGCCCCTTCCACCGGTCCCTCGGGAAGAGGGATGGCGGCTGGAGGAGCCGGCATCACATCAAGAACACAGCCCAATCCAGTCCTGCTGTCAGCCTGCTGCACGCGACAAACGGTGGAGGCTAGTCGGCGGCTGTGAAGACGGGGAGTCGAGCGTCAACCCCACACGACAGAGCAAGTGTCGGCAGCGCTGTTGCACTTTGTGCAAAGCCCTCTCTCGCGAAACCCCTCCCTAGCTCTCGAACCCTGCTCCCTCTCTCACGAAACCCCTCTCCCTCTTTCGCGAAACCCTTCCCCCTCTCTCGCGAAACCCTTTTCTGCACTCGACACCCAAAACCCCTCTCTACATTTGACACCCGAAACCCGTCTCCCTCTCTCACGAAACCCCTCTCTCACGGCCGTCAACTTTGTTCTAGACTACCCTGATTGGATAGCCAATCTAACATCACTGGAGTATTTCAGAATTGAATGCTGCAAGAACCAGAAAGTCTTGCCCGAAGGTCTGCAACTCCTTACTGCTCTTCAAAGTCTATAACACCTTATTTGACGAGTTTGAGAGGCTCTCCTCTGTTAGTTGTGGTTGATAGGTTAATTGTTTAGTTGCACACTTCCCATGTTTACAAGAGCAACAATTATAGAGAAAGAAGCCCTAGCGCGAGACCCACACGAGACCGTGCTCTCTAGCACGTGAGGAAGAGATAGAGATTAAATAAATAAATAAAAGGCTTTCTCCATAAACAAAAAAAAAACAGAGAAAAGTTGAACTTTTTGCTTCCAACCTATTCATCTCGTCTGTTAAGAAACAGAGAAAAGTTGAATCACTTGTTTTCTCCATTTTCATCTCCTCTCCCAAAACTCCCAAATCTGTTAGATCCCCGGCAAACTCCCCTCTTTAAGTGTTTCAACCGAGATCTGTGAGCAATGATTCAAGGGCATCGTGTTGAGAAGATCTTCTCACTTTGATCAAAGGTTTTGTGTTGAGAAGATCTGTGTTGACTCAACAGTCTCTCAAAGGTTTTGCCAACCGCCATATGGTAAGTAGTTTTTATTTTTGTGATGATTTGAAGATATGAAGATGGATTACAAACTGCTGTAATTTATTTGACAAATTGATGTATTACAAACTGCTGGATTTGAGTTGACAAACTGCTGTAATTTTTGTGAGAATTTGCTGCTGCAGTAAATTCAGGTTGCTTGCATGGTTTTCAAACTGCTGCTGCTGTTTTGTTCTTTTTTGAAAAAAAAAATGAAAAAAAAAAGAAAAAGATCTTGAATTAGTGATTGAAAGGATGAACCTTTACAAGGATGTGTGGCTGTTTAAGGCCTTGAAAAACGACATTTGCATCCAATATGAAACTGGCTATCAAACATTCAAACCTAGCCCAAATTTATCTTCCAATGATGTAACATGAATGCTTATACCCAACCATAAAGAATTCAGTCGTTGTAAAATCCGACCATGTATTTTCAGCAGCAGCAATGTATATGCAGAGCAAAGTTGAGGGTGAACGATCCTTTTGGATTCCTCGCTTTCCTATACCACCACAAATCATAGCATGCAAATATTAAATTGGGACCACAATGAAGCTTCAGCTCGACCTCGACATGTAAATTTTGTGTTCCTGTGTTTCTATTTTTCTGGGCTTAGTAGAGCTAAATCATAATGTTCTCAGCACAAAAGCGTCTCTTAGCACAAAAATCATAACAATGCCCCTGATTTATTTCACGAAATATCGAAAGTGTCATAAAGCAAGTTTCTGAACATTCGCAATAAAGAATTCACATATTCATGAAGCCAAATCCATTTTCATCAAGTTCTTACCAACCTTTTGAACTATTTCAATATGTACAGAATTTTTATCCAAACTATATGCTTAGGGAAAGGAAAATCTCTAGCAACAGAACTATTATCCCTAATCCTAATTACCACCCCCAGGTCCAGCTTGTTCTGGTGTAAGGTGTTTCATCATCATAGTTGCTCCAAAATCAGGTTTAAACTTTATGAAATTAACATCTTCTTTCCTCCACCAATAATTTCCCCAATAATTTACAAATTTCACCCAATCTATTTAACATAATATTCATTGTCAAATTGTAAACTAATCATCAATGCAACAATTTTAGGACATATATGAGAGACATATATTGAATCGACACAAATCTTCTCAACACAAAACCTTTGATCAAAGTGAGAAATCTTCTCAACACGACGCCCTTAAATCGTTGCTCACAGATCTCGGTTGAAGCACTTAAGGAGGGGAGATTACCATGGATCTAACAGATCTGGGAATTTTGGGAGAGGAGATGAAAATGGAGAAAGCAAGTGATTCAACTTTTCTTTATTTCTCGGGAGAGGAGATGAAAAGGTTGAAAGCAAAAGCTTCAACTTTTATCTGCTTTTTTTGTTTATGGGGGAAAGCCTTTTTTTAAATCTCTCTCTCCTCCTCACACGCTAGAGAGCACGGCCTCACGTGGGTCTCGCGCTAGGGCCTCGCTCTTTAGAATTGTTGTTTCAAGAGTTCTTTATCTTTGGTATGTTTAATGTTTTTCTTTGTCAATGTGATCAAAAGATTATGTTTAGGGTGTGTTTGGTTGCATGAAATCCTATGCTATGAAAATACATGAGAAAATTCTTATATTTTAGGCTAAATTGATATATCACTACACATCACCATTTGAATTTGTGATAATGGTGACGCCGAGCAGATTAGCGATTATTCTGCAGGCTAATAGCAACAAATAATTGACAAGGAAGAATACAAGATGATAGCCCAAAACACAGAGAAATAGCTCTAATGTTTAATCAAATTACTCAAATAAAAAAAGTATCTCTAAAATCTGCCCACAAGTCGGGCTTTATAGCTAAAACTTATCAATATTAGAATTTTACAAAAAATGGCAACACCCCAATAATCATGCTAAAACAAAATACGTAATAAAATAAATAAATCGCCAGAAATTTGGCCCAAATTTCAGAATCACTTCCTAAACAATAATTGAAATATTACTAGAAAGGAAAATAAACTACTAAATTTGTGGATTCAGAAAGAAAAATGGTGGAATTTGGTCTCAAAAAGATGTGCAACAAGCATAGCTCGTTTACCAGGACGTGTGCGTTGAAAAGAGATTTCTGAATTGGGGTCGTTTGCGCGATTTTGATACTCGTAGCCAAAGTTATGGCCAAAATACTAAAACCCACCCAAAACTGCCAAATTAGAAATAGAATCGTGATTTCCTGTCACCCTTCCGCTGATCTGCTAATTCAAGATATCTTAGTGCTAATAACGTGCTATCTGACAACTCAACATCATCTGATTCAGATCCTTCTGCATCAAATGGTGGGAATAGAAGTCTCATGAACATGGGAATCTCACTCATTGGTCCCCCAAGGCATATGATTCTCATGTTCATGAGACTTCCATTCCCACCATTGATAACAAAATCAAATAGTGCATGTGGAGTTATACATCAAATTAGCCTAAAATATAGAGGCCCCTTCATGAATTCCCATGACATAGGACTCTATGCAACCAAACACAACCTTACTGAATAATTTGAAATCAGACTATCGGAGCACTAACTACAGTATTGGCCGAATAGGTAGCTGCCTATATACCCCCCTCCCCTCTCCACTTCCTTTTTTTCTATCTTCTGAATCATAGAGAAATTGACAGTCTCTAAAAACAAGTTCCAAGTTGAAGTTTAGTACTCACTAATTACCAGTGTTCTAAAAATCGCTAGGCGTTGGGTGGGCGGCGAGCAGGTGCCTAGCGCCCAAGGGCCTAGGCGGTCTTAGGTTTTGTATTATAACTTTAATAATTTACAAAAGTTAAGCATAATACCTTATCAATTACATCCAATTTAATGTCAATATACATATGCAAAATTTAAAAATATGAAAAATTAACAATCGTGAACAAAATTTATTAAAACCCAAATGACTGAAATTGGTCATGATGGGTACTTTATATAAATTTGAATTTGTGTACTCTTTTATTTTTCTTCAAATTGCATGAATAACCCTAGTTATGTTTGATAAAATCTACATTAGTAAAATTGGTACCAGCAGATCCTTTGAGAATTTCATTAAGTAATCATCATTTGCTACATTTAGACATATACTGAATAAAAAATAATTAAATAGTTTATTTCTAAAAAATAGGAAAGAAAAATAAAATAAGAACACAATCAGCCTTATTAAAAAATAAAAAAATAAAAATCGCCCAGACCGCCTAGAGTTCGCCCAGACCCAGCCCAGACCTGCCCAGATTGCCCAGAACCGCCCAGACTGCCCGCCCAGCCATTAATCTGGGCAGTTTTCCACCTTCTAGCTCCTAGGCGATCGCCTAAACCGATTTTTAGAACACTGCTAATTACCGTTATGTTCCTATTCACTCTTAATCTGCAATCATGGACATGGCAACAGTGGCAAAAACATACGTGTTAAGTGCCTTGCAGTGAATAAACACATAAATATACAATAAAATGGGGGCAAAAACACTGACTTGGTCATTAAGTAATTTGTAGTTAGAAAGCAGTAGAGATCAATTATAAAACAGAAATTCTAAATGTCGAGGAAGTGGGCGAGGAAACGAGCGAGGGGAGGGAGGTGGCGAGGTGGGAACCGTTCACCTCCCTCGAGATGCGTGCTGTCAATTTTGGTGCGCGCATCTCGAGGGAGGTGAACGGTTCCCACCCCGCCACCTCCCTCCCCTCGCTCATTTCCTCGCTCGTTTCCTCGCCATGTAGAACTGCTCATTATAAAAATAAAAACTGAGAAAGTGATGGGCAGATTAAACATAAATTATTGGCGGATAATGACCTGGTGCCTGGTGGAAGCATACTTTTCAGCATTTGGGTGGAAAGTCGCAAATAATAGAGTGGAATGAGCTGATAGTGAACTCTTCTCCTACTTCCTTTCCTGCCGCCTCTACAATCCGATCTTACTCTTAGATTAGCCACTGCTGTGAAGGTCACGATCATTATGCTGGTGGGGTTAATTCCATAAAATTTAATACCAGTCTAAGAAACAAAATCAAATTTGCATCAATCAAAATATAAAGATGAATATTTGAAACACACATTTGCCAATACTAAATCCTGTCTGAATTCTTTCAACTATTGTTGCTCCAGAATTATTCATCCGCATGCCAATGGTCTAGAGTATCATGCTCTACTTATCCATATGGTTATTGATGATACATAAAAATGGTCACATACGGTTCTTAGCATCATTCCAACACTGAACAGGCCCAAACGGTTCTAAGTACGCTCAATTCAGTCTGTCAGGCGGACCCAAATTCTCACAGCCTGCTAGACCCACACGTCTCACAACTATCCTTAATACCTATAAGTCTCACTAAGGCAAGTATCTCGATGATCAGCTTCGGACGGGCAACTACAACTGTTCTCTACTTCCAATCAGGAAGCAAATACCAGACTCCTTTCTATGAATTGCTCTTGGATTGGGAACTATCTCCCACGTATCTAGGAGCACAGGACTAACATAGGACTTCCCTCCAACAACACGACTCCTAATTAGAGAAGGATCTCCACGAAGATTTCATTTCTAAAATACGACTACGATGGCCTGATAGAACCAAGATTCATTGCACCATAAATAAGACTTGAAGTTGATAAGCTAAGATATGCTACAAATTTTCTGTTACAACATTACAGCTTCCTCAGATCCCTATCTGACTTTAGCATCGGAGTGTCATCGGCCACCACAATGGTGGTCAGTGGCTCACGTGTGTTACTTGTGCAGGTCAGCAGGAATCAGGTCACAGCAGAGAATGAAAAATGACTACATCAGTTTGACGTCATCAGTAGGGACGACAAAGTTCTTAAGTTTACACTAAGCATCGTCTCCTTTCAAAACACAGAGAGATGATGACCACTATGTCACGCAACAACGGAAAACCAGGGGACATGTCGAACCCTCAGGTTGTCCCTATACCACCTCCATTAGTAGCTTTTGTCTTGCATGGGTAGCCGACTCACGCTCCCGCGTCGACGACAACAACGATGGACCTCAGAATCGATACGCTGCTCATGGAGAGCCGGAGCAGCACAGACCTCTGCCTCCAGAAGATGATAGGGAACAAGTGCAGGAAAGCCAATCCCTCGCTAGTTCTTATTGGACTAAAGAAGGCTACGCAGCTAATGTTGAGCTCGCCCCTAGGATAGAGAGGCTCGATCCTAGGAATCCCCCTTCGTAAAGTGGCGCATGATCCAGACGTACTGTACCGCCTCTTCGTCCCATTATTTGTAGACCGGATCATGATTGAGTCCCTTCCGAGGAAGTTCACTCCCCCGAAGCTCGACTCTTACGATGGAACCACCGATCATTTCGACCACTGCGCAATTACCATTACGTAATGGCTTTTAAAGAAGGATCTGAATTCGTCATGTGCAGGACCTTTCGCACTAGTCTGAAAAGCTCAGCACTGACGTGGTTCCACTGCCTTCCACCGAAATCCATCGATTCCTTCAAAACGCTGGCGAAGGAATTCCTGACACGTTTTGTCATGAGCCAACGTTTTCGAAAAGGCCCGCACTACATACTCTTTTGAAGCAGAGGTCCGACGAGACACTCCGAGAGTATGTCATGAACTGACTCTCATCGACGGGTGCAACAACGAGACAGCCGTGACGACCTTTACCGCGGGACTCAAAAAGGGAAAGTTCTACGAGGACCTCACCCTGGAGCCCCCTGGACATGGCAGAGCTCCTCAAGAGCGTCTAGCAACACATCACCCTTAAAGAATCAAGGACCGTTAAAAGGGAAGCAAAATGTGATAGGAAGCCCTCCGCTCCTAGGGACAAGAAGGAGGGAAAAAGACGCGAAGATGAGGAACAGAGCAAAAGGAAGCACAACGACAACAGGTCAGACCCTGGTCGGTTCAGGGCAGAGAAATCATCCAACTATGTTGGATCCGGAGCAATTACACCTTAAATGCTAACCTGTCAAATGTACTAAACTTAATGAAAAGCTGGGAGGAACTGAAGTGGCCCCCCAAAGAAACGCGGAGAACCAGCCAAACGTGACATCGACAAGTATTGCACGTACCACAAAAGGGTGGCCACGACATCAATGACTGCAAGAGTCTGAGGTATGAGGTTGAGTATTAGATTCGTGGAGGCAATTTGAAAGAGTTTCTGAAGCCTGAAAAGCGAACAGAACAAACAAAAAACAAGGGGGAGTCAGTTAAAGAAATAGATAATGAGACTACAGGGATAATATACGACCTTCATGGAGTCGGACCAAATGAAAGCAAGTCATACAGGTCCCGCAAAGCGGACTCTATTGGACATGGAGACACAACCTACGGATGAGGACAGTCACATCTACCACTTAAAGATTCAGAGCCCCATCCTCACCTTGATCTTTAAGGACAAGGAATTCGAGCGCCACATAACGACGCCTTAGTCATCTCGATCTCCATAGTAAGGTGGGAAGTAAAAAGAGTCTTGGTTGACACGAGAAGTTCGCTTAACATTTTGTTCTACAATGCATTCTACAACATGGACCTCAAGGAGGAAAATCCGACGTCTTCAGAACACCCGCTGATCAGATTCAGCGGGAAGAAGTTCTTCCCCATTGGAAAGATATGGTTAGCTACGGAAGCATGATAACCATAGCTTAGGAAGCCCCTATTTTGGGCTTCATGGTGGTAAACACATTGTCATGCTATAATCTCATCCTGGGAAGACCATGGCTCTACCAGATGGAAGCAGTGGTCTCCACCCTTCACCAGTGTGTTAAGTATATTGTTAACCACTCCGAAAAAATAATACGTGGAGACCAATCTATGGCACGAGGCAGCCACTTCGCCGCACTGAAACATGAAAGAGTGCTCCCAGATTCAGCTACATCGTGCAGAATAGTCTGACCCAGTGCAAGGCCAGACGACAGCAAAGACATCATTTTTGAACGGTACTTAAGCAATAAGTTCTCCCGCCTAGCGAATAGAAAAGGCAATGGCAAGCGGGAACACATCCCCCCGACATTTCATCGACACAAAGATCCGCCCCTCAGCAAGGTTTACTCTTCAGTAACCTATGTAATGGCTCGACAGTCCACTAAATGATCCACGAGAACAACCCGAATTTACTTCAAGGCCAGGATCACTTTTTCTCCGTCGAAAGTTAATTTACATTAATTTATTTGTTTCCCTTTCCATAATCAATATTGAGTTTTAGTTCTTAAAAGACTTATGTGATTTGCAATCATTTAAGAAATAAATCAAGAATTACGAAAACATACTCTATTGATTATTGGAAAGATGTAACAACAAGCACCTTGAGGCAAATACAAAAGGGTACATATTATGAGCGCCCTGAGGCAGATACAAAAGGATGCAAGCGTCTGAATATAGTGTGACATGAAGTAAAAGACTCGTTTAGACAATTCTATTATGAGAAGCATCCGAAGAAAACTTGCAGACCCTCTGATTAGAGCAATATGCAAGTGACAGAAAGATACGTGAACGAACTTCCTCTACCCCTTCCCAAGATAAAGACAAAGTGGCAGAGGGATTGAAAGGACTGAGCAATCAGATTGCTCCGTCAAATCACCCCGAAAAGTGCTCATACTACAACGTTGTGGACTTCACAACGAGCTGCTGATTTCCTCAAGAGACATCTCATCCCTTTTCCAACTTTCGCAAACAGCGTAGAAAAAGGCAGATGTGGAAGCAGCAACACAATCACGGTCTCATAGTGCTATCAAGAGAGGCCACTTTTTCCATATGCAACACCAGGAGTGACTAAGAGATACCACTCCCGAAAGCATCACACATCGACAACATCGGAAGCCGAGCACACAAAGGCACAAATGGTACGATGTAATACCAAGGCATCTCGCTTGGTATGATATCCATACTACTTCTCCGCGATATGAAAAGAAATTACGATACCTCAACATCTCAACTACGTGCCCATTCATAACAGGTGACCACGCATAACAACTATCGCTATGCCTGATCAATGCATCAAAATATTTGGAGACTCCAGTGATGGAAGATAGACCAGCATTAACTGCCAAGCATTAAATACCTTATGGGAAACGAGAAGACATGGGTTCCTGAGGAAACTGCGCAGACCACATCAATCAAATTGATGGAGCTGCACGCAACCCCATCAATTGAGGGGAAGTGACCGACACTCAACCATCACGCAGCCTACGTTGTACATGTGTTATCACACAATCTACGACGTACACGCAACACACGGTGCAGGAAACCTTAGCCTTTCCTCTGTGGGCCCACGGGCTCAGCCTGTTATTCAAACAATATTTTGTAACTTACTTGGCACGAGCACTAGAAATCCTAGACATACGGATCGTACCTACAGATAACTAGCTGATTTAAGGTAACTTCGTCCACACCATGCACCATGCTGATGGACTAGGTTCACATGTCCTCAAACGAATGAAACCCTTCTTCAACCGGGCAAGCTTAGTAGTCTAAGCTGATGACGATGACTTTTGGTATCACCCGACATCTAGTCAGCTCAGCGTGGATCTCGATGGCTTAGGAAGTGGAAGTCCAATCAATGCTATCACGCCTGATGACGACGACTTGTCAATGACCATTGCCCCATTCTCAGTCAATGATCGTCGAACATAGTCAGGTGAGCCTAGCTGGTGATGACTATCAACGAAAACTTATGATCAAAGCCCAGGCCCAAATTGATTGCCGCGGCTTGCCACGAGACCATGGATTTTCAGTGTGGCCACCAAATCACCAAACTTGGACTTGTAGCTCGCGCTGTGAGGGTGTACATAGTCTAGAAGGTGGGAGCATAGTAAGCCACAACCTGATTCCGACGGTTTGCCACGGGACCATTGCTTTTTGGCGTGGCCGCCAAAAACTCCCAAATTTGTAACTTGATGCGCACAAGTATAAATGATTCGGAAGGTGGGAGCTAGTCAATCCATAACATATTCCGTCGGCTTGCCACGAGACCATTGTTTTCAGCCCGATCGCCAAACATGAATCTAGCTAAGTCAACGTCTTCACGATCAAACAGATCGACATTCTAATATTAGCGAAGGCCATTCACGTCAATACAGAGATCGCACGGCTAGGGCCCAGATAAGAGCTACTTAGGATGCCAACGTGACCTTACGGCACCTGATTATGCATGAACACTCTGACACATAAACTCGGCCATCGCAGTTCACTCATAGCAGCAGCTACAGCCGATCGGTTAGACCAACAAGGTGAGCCTCAAACAGCTTACCTTGGGGACAAACACAACTTGGGCGAATCAACCCCTGGTTAGACTGTTCGCAACATGCCCTCTATCGAACAAGACTACATAGCGTTTACCCTAAGTCGTTCACGATACAAAGCGGTCAAGCTTTATATCACAGACAGACCGGTCAATGTCCTAATGATTCAACTAGCCTATGCCTAAGCAAGATGACAAGGAGAAATGAAAACATGCAACACAAACAATGATCGCCGAACTTGCTAGGTAAGCTCAGTCAGTTCACGACTGATGATGATGACTTCTAGTGCCCAAAGCCTAATCATTTTCGCGCGAGTCACGACGGCTGAAAAAGTGGGAGTCTAGTCAGCGCTGGTCCACTGATGACGATGACTCATCAAGGGATCATTGCTCACAATACAGACAATGATCGCCGAACTTGCCAGGTAAGCTCAGTCAGTTCATGACTGATGATGATGACTTCTGGTGCCCAAAGCATAATCCGCTTTGCGCGGGTCACGGCCTGAGGAAATGAGAGTCTAGTCAGCGCTAGTTCGCTGATGACAACAACTCGCCAAGGGATCATTGCTTTCAATACAGACAATGATCGCCGAACTTGCCAGGTAAGCTCAAACAGTTCGTGACGACTTATAGTGGCCAAAGCCTAATCCGCTTCACGATGGCTGATGAAGTGGGAGTCTAGTTAGCGCTGGTCCGCTGATAACGATGATTCGCCAAGGGATCATTGCTCTCAATACATACAATGATCTCCAAACTTTCCAAGTAAGCTCAGTTAGTTTGCGACTGATGACGATGGCTTCTAGTGCCCAAAGTCTAATCCACTTTGTGTGGGTCACGACGGCTGAGGAAGTGGGAGTCTAGTCAGCGCTGGTCCGCTGATGACGACGACTCGTCAATGGATCATTACCCTTAATACAAACAATGATCGCCGAACTTGTTAGGTAAACTCCGTCAATTCGTGTCTCATGACGACGACTTCTGGTGCCCAAAGCCTAATCCGCTTTGCACGAGTCACAACGACTGAGGAAATGGGAGTCTAGTCAGCGTTGGTTCCCTGATGAGGACGACTCGCCAAGGGATCATTACTCTCAATACAGACAATGATAACCAAACCTACCCAGGTAAGCTTAGTCAGTTTACAACTGACGGTGGATGCTTTCGGTACACGAGACCTAATTCGCTCAGTGTGGATCACAAAGGCCAAAGGAATAGGAGCAGAAGTAAGTGCTAGCCCGCTAACACTTAGTAAGACGTTATAGACAATGACTGAGGGAGTCTGGTCTCAACCCCTGATCAACAACGATTTCTACTGGTTAAACCCTAATCCATCACAAGAACGAAACAAAACAACAATATGTTTTGACTGACAAAGATAGACATCCTACCTAGCAGTGCAAACTATGCAGTCTACGAAGTAACTAAAGTAAACATGACAATATGGGACAAAAACAACACTTTCATTCAAAAAACATGTCCATATATTATCTATCTGATCAACACTTTCATCAGTAAGCCTTGCGGTGCCAGAGCCCTACCTCGATTGATTGGCCCGAAAGCAACCCTCAGATAGCGAGCGAAGTCAAGGTAAGTATCGGGATGCTCTTCCCTAATCAAATTTAGGAGCTCCAGTTTACCACGAATGACTTCAGACAAGATTAACGGCCTCCTGCAAGACACGTCGAAGTCCACTACGCCCAACAAAGCCTCATAGTGCTAGCGATCCTCCGCCAGCAACCGCTCCGCCTCCAGAGCGCGGCGAAGCCCTTCATCAACTGCCTTACGACAACCCATTCTACCTCCGCTCGCTTCCTATCAGCCTACATGCCCTCGTGGTTAGCGACAATGCCAAAATTTTGCAACCGACCTTCTGATAATCACATAATTATTACATAATATACCCCTTAATTTATACATGTTAGTGTTTCGATTATTATATTTTATAATAATTATTTCGTTTTTATCTCTTTTCAGGAATTTGCGCTTAAACGATCAAATCATATTAAGGCGACTATGTAAGGAATTGCACTTGGTGGTGGTACAAAGTAGAGAGAGAAACCCTAACCAAAACCTAAACTTAAACCCAATTCACACCCTAAAACCAAACCCAAACCCAAACCTAATCCTTATTCTCTATAAATAGAATACGATAGGGAATGAGAAGGGGGAGGGAGGAAGAGAAGGGAACAGATTGGAAGTGGAGATCAAACCCTCTTCCTCCTCTCAAGGTGATTCCCACCACAGCCACCACCGTCACCACCGTGAAACAGGGGTGTGACAACCCTGTTTCACGTCAACTTTTCCATCGCCACCACTCACCACTCACTGGTCCTCTCCACTGTCCACACTGTCACCTCACCACCACCTCCGCCGAACAGCTCAACAGGTCACGAACCACCACGAACCAGCCGCGACAGACTGCCTACCTCACCGTGGAACAGAGCCGTACCACGACTCTGTTTCATCTTGCAACAGAGCATTTTCTTCCCTTCTTTCGGCCTCAAATCGTCTCGAGTTCCTTCTCTCACAACCACCTCGCGACCAGGCCAATCATCACCGCCACCACCTCGCGACAGAGCTCGCATACGAGCAGAAACAGTCGCAAAAACAGGGAGTTTCCTCTCCCTGTTTCTTTGCTGAATTTGCAATTTTAATTGGGTTTTCTTCACTCTATCTCATCTTTTGCAGGTACTAGAGTCGAATTGGAGACGAAGGAAGCCGCGAGGAGCGAGAACCAGGCCGTAACAGCGACGGTTCTCGCTGGAGAAGACGATCGGCGCTGTAGCGCACTGTAGCAGGGCGGGGATTGGTTTTATTTCGGTTTTCTGGCTATTCACACCCAGCTATCTGTAAGAACCACCACAGAGTGCTTTTGGCCAGTTTTCTCGGGATTCGCATCAGTGCAGAGATGAGTTGTGGCATACCACATCACGAGGAGATGACTACCACTACCAGGGATAGCTAAACCCTTCGCCAAGGCTACGATGAAACCACAGGATTTCCTAGAGTTTGTGTATTTAAATTTATTATTTTCTTTATGCTTGAACGTTAAACATATTTGATTTATGATTTTTAATAAATTGCTTTCACCGATTATATCCTGATTAATTGTCTAGACTAGTCGGTAGTTAGAAGTACCCTTTGTTGAAATTCAAAAGCCTGATTTAATCAATTAATCCGAATCTGTGATTGTGTGTGCCGTAAGAAGACACGCAATGCTAGGGATTAGGATTAGTTAAAATAAATCTGTGATTGTGTGTGCCGTAAGAAGACACGCAATTCTAGGGATTTATACCTATGCTTAAATCAATTGTGAACTTAGATTAATCTTTAGGTTAGTCATGTTAAATCTTGAAAACAGTATTTTTGATCACACAAATCTCAAAGAACCTGTGGTGGATTCAATGCCTTGGTTTCTCTTCTCATATTCTTTAAAACTTTTTATTTTGTTTTTAATTTGATTTTTATTTAGATATTTTAATTGCTGTAACCCCATTTCCTATAAATTAGTTTAATTAAATTCTAAAATTCAATTGCATCCACCTTCCTCGTGGGATCGACCCGTACTTGTCGTTGTCTACCAGTTAGGCACCGTGCACTTGCGGTTATTACAAATGGGTTAAATTAACCTGTTAATTTAGGTTAGTTAAATCCCCATCACCTTCCAAGGAGTCCGCCCGATAGAAAGCACCCGAATATGACATCTGCAAATCCCTGAAGGCCTTCTTCAAAGCAAAAACCCTTCCACGAGCTTCGGGGTGCAGCGAAACAGGTCTGTATGACTCTAAGGCACAAGTAGCCATCCCGAGCACCATAAGAACACCGTAATAGACCGCAACGTGAAACATTACCTAACATTATGACCACCTCAACGGAAGTCAAAGGGAGCTTGAGAAACTCTCTCTCTATCCGCTTTTTTTCCTCGTTGAGAGACGGAATAACGAACCTCCTTGAAACAAAGAAACAACGTCAGAACCAATACCATAGAAAGAACATATAAAAATATGCACGAACCAATGACAAAGAGACTCACAAATATCAAAATGGAAGTATCAAGACACTCTACGACTCCCGAGCTTGAAGTAACTTGAATCCACCGAAGCAAAGAACCATTGCTTCTCCCAAGATTCAGCGCTGTCCACCAAAAAAGACACTTCAACACATAGATACCCCTGGAATCCAATCGAGCCTCGGTCAGATGATGGATCACCGACAAGGTCAAACGGAGGCCAGCATCATTAACCCTCAGGAGAATAGTGAGCAGTATCTTGAACCTGTTTGACACCATTTGAGTGGGAGGTATTCGAAAATGAGTAAAGAAGTGCCAGACATCATCTTACACTGGAAATCGGAGCCCAGAATCGAACATGCCTCGATGTAAGCCCATGAACCCATGAGGAGGCACAGTCGGACATAAAACTCCAGACGTGAAAATAATTTGCAAATCTTCCGAAAGGCGGTACAAAATACGAAGCCTGACATACTCATTTTCATTGACCAAACTACATTCGAAGAAAATAATACAAGCAAGGGATAGTGGATCCTTGGATGAATAACGTTGTCAGCCATTAGAAGATGGCGCAAATAACAATGGAGAAATCTTCCTCAAGGCAGTGAATATTTATAGGGAAGGCAAACCGCACTTTCCCTCCTTGAGTAGTCGTGTACCCACTAATATCATGTGCCACTCAAGACGAACGCTTCGAGTCCAATCATCGCGACGGTACAATTATTTTTTCAAAGAGTCAGTGAACAGACTTAACACCCCACTCACTCGGGGGGGGGGGGGAGTAGCTGATGATACATAAAAATGATCACACCTCTAAGTCATACACGTGTCATGATGATCTCGAAGAAATACATGCCCAGCATCAGTCCAAAACTGGAAAAGTCCAATCGGTTCTAAGCCCGCTCAATTCAGTCTGCCAGGCAGACCTAAACTCTCACAACATGCTAGGCCCACACGTCTCATAGTTATCCTCAATACCCATAAGTTCCACTAAGGCAAGTATCTCGAGGATCAACTTCGGACGGGCAACTACAACTGCTTTGTGCTTCCAACTAGGAAACAAATACTAGAGTACATTCCACACAGGAAAACTCCCTTCTATGGATTGGGAGCTATCTCCCACGTATCTAGGAGCACAGGGCTAACAGAGAACTTTCCTCCTACAACACAACTCCTAATTAGATAAGAATCCCCACAATGATCTCCTTTTTAAACTACGCCTATGATGGCTTGGTAGAACCATGACTCCTTGCACCATAAATAAGACATGAGGTTGGTAAGCTAAAGTACGCTACAAATTTCCTGTTACAGCATTACATCTTTCTCATATCTCTGTCTGACTTTAGCATTGGCGTGCCATCGGCCACCACAACGGTGGTCCGTGGCTCACGTGTGTTAGTTATGTAGGTTAACAGAAACCAGATCAAAGTAGAGAGCGAAAAACAACTTTCATAGTAAATTTTCTCCATATCAGTCAAAGAATTGTAGCAGGCAAGGAGAATGTCACAATCATGTAACTGAATCCCAGTTGTCACTTTTGCACCTTCCTTATGCAAATGCATCCTTCTCATGCTAGACATCTATGCTGACTTATGTGGAAAAACATATGCAAAGACATCTTTAATAACAACCCTCTTTTCCCTTTCCCCTTATTCAGGGAGCTTTATCTCAATTCAAAGTTTATACTACTTTTAGCTACAAAAACTTCATCATGTAAACTCCATTATTTTCCGTTAGCCTTGTCCTCCAAGCATTTTGTATGCACTGAGCACAGATCGTTCAAGTTTTGCAAAGTATTATTCTTGGCACAAGAATTAAACATTCAAGACTTAATTTAGCAAAGTTCCACTGATCTACTAATACAGGGAATGAGCAAGAAAAACATCAAGCAGCCAAACTTCAACAATTGCTGCAGACATACCTCAAATCTTTTGAAGAACTTCACCTAGATAAAAATACGTAAAATACACAGGGAAGCTAACAGCCCTATTAAATCAACTTTCCTTACAAATTGGAGGTAAATAGATTTGGTTGTTTTGATCTTTCATGCCTCTTTTTCTGTAGGATATTAAAAATATAGTGTAAGTCTCAAAGTCATAATTCTGCTTGAAGAAACTCTCATGGTGAAGAGTAAAAGTAAAGAATGAAAGATGAACAATTTCTGTCATACCTTTATATACAATCTAATCAGAGTTTTAATACCCAATAGGAACTTAGACATCAAGGCCTGTTTCGAAGTAAAACCTACAAACATATATCAAAACTCTAGGGTGAAACTGGACTTCATAAAAATGTAGGGAATCCTGCGTATCATGTTTTGAAACATGTAATTTTTGTATTTTTGTATTTTTTTTTGGCTAACATATAAAAGGACCTTAATCCATTTGCACTTGAGCTCTAAATCAAATGAAAGAGGCGAAGACTTAGATTTCACATGGGAAGTTCAAAATCTTCATCAAGGGGACTATGAAGCGGAGGTTGATGCTTTGAAGATTAGAATTTATGCTCTTAAGGACTCTTGAAGGATTAATTCAAACAGGTTAAATGATTCTTGAATTTCGCAATCATTAACGAGGCCTCTACAAACATAGAGATTCCAGTTTTCCCCACTTTCAAAGTTTGTACAAATCCACTACTCCCTTGTTTGTTTTGTGTTAAGGTTGTGCATGGTTTAGATCAGTTTTCAGTAAAAACAGGTAACCAAATTGACCTATGGCGGTTTTGGGTCCTGTAAATCGAAAAAAACCAACCTATATTGAACCAAATTGAATCGTCTGCGACATTTCCTGACTAACAATCAAATTGAAGTGGGTGGTTTTTTAAATGAATAACCAAACCAAACCGACTATCTTCAATAGCCGAAAAAATTGGTTCGGCTCAATCAGACTTTAGGACAAAGTCTATTTGAAATGGAGTCTGCCCAAACCAATGGTCAGACAAAAAAATAAACTTGATGCCAGGCAGAATAGCGATTATCCTGCATGCTAGTTCTAACAGACAACTCACATGGAAGAACACAAGAAGATTACCCAACACACAGAGAAATAACTCTAATGTTCAATTTAAATTATCAAAATCAAAAGTCTCCTACAATATTGAGGAAGAGCTATATTTATAATGCTCAATTAACTTGAATAATAACCAACCTATTCCTAAAAGAAAATTATACTTAAATACTAAAATAACAAGCAGTAAATTCATAAAAGAAAAAGTAAAGATTAATCCAAAAGGAAACTCCTATTCCTAAAAGAAAAATTATAATCAAACACTAAAATAACAATCAGTCTATTCTTAAAATAAAAAGTAAAGCCTAATCCCTAAAAGAAAACTAAAAAGACTTATAATTAAATTGAAAGATTACGAATAAGCTATTTAGTAATAACTTTGAAAGCAAATTAAGAACCCTAGAAATCCAAATTAGGAACCCTAGAAACCCTCCTACATCTGTAGCTCAGAAGGAAGATCCTCTGGTATAAGGCCAGAAAACTCTGCTAGCTACTGCACCTCCGCTGACAAATCTGGATTCACGTCTGCTGCCAATTAGTAACCACTGATCATCCAAACATATCGCTTGATGGCTGGCCTATGGGTGAAATAACATGTCCAGTACGCATTTGCACGGGTAGCAAAAATATTTGCAGATGAACCAAGGGGCTTCGAATCTTGCCATACAAACTCAAGACTTTTCTCATCTTTTCGCTTTGCTCTATCTTGGTAGTCAATCCGCCCAAAGATAAGAGAGTCGAACCAATCTCTGCATTTAACAAGTAAGCTTGAGCTGTAGAGTGTCCAAAAGGATCAATTTTCCATCCAATTCTTGGGGTCAGACCAAACTAATTTTTGATAAATCGATGCCCAAGAGTTATCTGATCAATCATGCCAATGTAATGTGTCGTTTGCTTCATCGTGAATGTACATACCACTGTTTATTAGCTCTAGTTGACTGGAGCTGATGAGCTTTATAGTCGTATTTTGCACCACCTCACTCTGATTTTTCCACCACCGCTATCAAAATGCGTCACTCCCATTGTTCACATCACTTCCATCCAAGTCACTACCGGAATCATCTGAAGATGCATTGTCTTCATTTTGGTACTATCATGGCCTCGAGCAAGTATCTCATCAATCCATCCTTTCTTATTCACCTTTTCTTCATCAAAAGATAAGGAATCTCCAAGATCGTCACCCGATATGGATCTTATTTTCTTGGTTGGCGCTCTATTAACATCATCCTTATCTTCATCACTTGAGTCACCTACTTCAAGCATCCTTTTCTGGCATTCCTCCTCTAGTCGCTCAAGGTGTTCTTTCTCGTCTTGAGCTATCTTTCCAGAAGTCTTTGTCATGTCTGGCGGACGAGCACGCATCTCCAATTCCACATTATTAACACACTTGTCATAATCATCTGGTTGTTCCAATTTATTTTTGAGTGAGGAATTGCTAACGATGGATTGATTCAAATATGCTAATGCTTCCGACTGCACTAAAGATGTGTCTTGTCCAACTGTTCAAACAACTCTTCATTTTCCTGTCCTTGAGCTAGATCACTATCTTGGGCATTGTCTTCTTCCTAAAGGAAGGATTTCTTGTCAGAATCATCTGCATCTGCATCATCATCATCTGGTGCCAGTTGTTCATTCTCAAAATCACCTCTTTTCAAAAAGGGATCTGCACCATGAATTGGATCATCCTCCTCTTTTCTATCAGATAAATTATATTTGTTTTTCTTGTTCACTTTCAATGGTCACTCACGCTGAAAACGCAAAATGGCTTTGCCAAACTCGTCGAGCATATTATTTTATTCCCCAATTTGCTTAACCACAAAAACAAAAGATTTGGCATTTTGTTTGTATTCCTTCAATAGTGTATCTTTCCTCTCAGATAAATCATTTTGGACTATCAATTGATAGAACTCTTCCGTGTAGTCATCAACCGATCTCGTGCCTTGCCTCAAGGAGTGAAGTCGCTGAAATAAGGTTTGAGTGTAGCCGAAAGGAACCCTTCATCTTCTTCTTCATCTTCTCTCAATCAGTGATTTTTGCCTTGCCCTGTCTGTCTCGTGATCGCCTCAACTACTCCCACCACGTAGATGCTATGCCTTTGAGTTTGATGGCGACCAATTTCACCTTGACACGATCTAAGACTTCCTTATACTAAAAAATACGCTCTACTTGATTCAACCAATCAACGAATCCTTCCGCCTGTAACGTACAAGAAAACTCGGGCAGATCCACTTTCTAGGTCTCCATGACGATCCTCCCGACCACGGTGCTGCCATAATTGAGCATGATTGTGATACGGTTTGAAAATGGAATCAGAATCATGATTTTCCATCTCACGATCACCGAAATTCTGCGTCGTTAGACGCCGGATTAACTCTGCAACTTGCCTCTGTAAATCCTCAATCATCACATCCTGGAAGTTATGATCACGATTTGGGGCTTCCGCGTTCGAAACTTACCTGCGACGACAATGACCACCGGCCATGGAAATTGATGAAATCTCACCCCAAGAAGATGTTGAAGTTATGATACCAACTAATGTTGGGCAGAATAACGATTATCCTGTAGGGTAGTTCTGACTGACAATTCACAGGGAATAACACAAGAAGATTACCCAACACACAGAGAAATCACTCTAATATTCAATTCAAATTTTCAAAATCAAAAGTCTCCTACAATATTGAGGAATTTTTTTTTATAATGCTCAAATAACTTGAATAATAAGCAACCTATTCCTAAAAGAAAATTTATAATCAAATACTAATTTAACAAGCAGTTTATTCCTAAAATAAAAAGTAAAGCCTAATCCTAAAAGGAAACTGCCTATTCCTAAAAGAAAAATTAGAATCAACTACTAAAATAACAAGCAATATATTCCTATAATAAAAAGTAAAGCCTAAACCTAAAAGAAAACTAAAAAGACTCCTAATTAAATTGAAAGATTACGTATAAGTTGTTTAGTAAATAACTTTGAGAGCAATTTTAGAACCCTATAAACCCACCTGCATCAGTCTTCCCGAGTCGAAAAGAACTCGTCCTCGAGTTCACAACAACTTCATAGGAATCCTCTGGCGGCAACCCAGGAGGAAGATCCTCTGGTATCAGGTCAAAAATCTATGCTAACTGTTGCACCTCCGCTGGCAAATCCGGACTCACGTTTGCTGCCAAATAGTAACCACTGATAATCCTAACATATCGCTTGATGGATGGCCTATGGGTGAAATGACTTGTCCAATACGCATTTGCACGGTCAACAAAAATATTTGCAGATGAACCAAGGGGCTTCGAACCCTGCCATACAAACTCAAGACTTTTCTCATATTTTCACTTTGCTCTATTCGGGTAGTCAATCCGCCTAAAGAAAAGAGAGTCACAGCCAACCTCTGCATATAACAAGTAAGCTTGAGTTGTAGAGTGTCCAAAATGATCAATTGGCCAGCCAATTCTTGGGGTCAGACCAAACTCATTTTTGATAAATCGATGCCCAAGAGTTGTCTGATCAATCATGCCAATGTAATGTGTCGTTTGCTTTGTCGTGAATGCACATACCACTGTTTATTAGCTCTAGTTGACCGGAGCTGATGAGCTTTATAGTCGTATTTTGCACTACCTCACTCTGATTTTTCCACCATCGCTATCAAAACGCGTCACTCCCTTGTTCACATCACTTCCATCCAAATCACTACCGGAATCATCTGAAGATGCATTGTCTTCATTTTTGGTACTATCATGGCCCCGAGCAAGTATCTCATCAATCCATCCTTTCTTAGTTACCTTTTCTTCATCAAAAGAGAAGGAATCTCCAAGATCGTCACCCGATATAGATTTTATTTTCTTGGTTGGCTCTCTATTAACATCATCCTTATTTTCATCGCTTGAGTCACCTACTTCAAGCATCATTTTTCTGGCGTTCCTCTTACAGTCGCTCAAGGTGTTCTTTCTCGTCTTGAGCTATCTCTTCAGGAGTCTTTGTCCTGTCTGACGGACGAGCACCCATCTCCATTGCCACATCTATTAACACGCTTTTCATAATCATCTGGTTGTTCCAATTTGTTTTTGAGTGAGGAATTGCTAACTATGGATTGATTTAAAGATGCTAATGCTTTAGACTGCACTAAATATGTGAAGTCCTTGTCCAACTATTCTAGCAACTCTTCATTTCTTGTCAGCATCATCTGCATTTGCATCATCATCATTTGGTGCCAGTTGTTCATCCTCAAAATCATTTTTTTTGAAAAGGGATCTGCACCATGAATTGGATCATCCTCCTCTTCTCCATCAGATAAATTATATTTGCTTTTCTTGTTCACTGTCAACTGTCACTCACGCTGAAAACACAAAATGGCTTTGCCAAACTCGTTGAGCGTATTATTTTGTTCCCCAATTTTCTTATCCACAAACACAGAAGATTTGGCACTTTGTTTGTATTCTTTCAATAGTGTATCTTTCCTTTCAGATAAATCGTTTCAGACTATCAATTGATAGAAATCTTTCGTGTTATCATCAACCGATCTCGTGCCTTGCCTCAACGAGTGAAGTCACTGACATAAGGTTTGAGTGTAGCTGAAAGGAAAGAAGTGGCCCTTCATCTTCTTCTTCGTCTTCTCCCAATCAGTGATTTTGGCCTTTCCCTGCGTGTCTTGCGATCGCCACAAGTGCTCCCACCACGCAGATGCTCTGCCTTTGAGTTTGATGGCGACCAATTTCACATTGACACGATCTAGGACTTCCTTATACTAAAAAATACGCTCCACTTCATTCAACCAATCAATGAATCCTTCGGCTTGTAACTTACTAGAAAACTCGGGGAGATCCACTCTGAATCCGAGGTCTCCATGACGATCCTCCCGACCACGGTGCTCCCAGAATCGAGCATCGAAATCTTGCGTCGTTAGACTCCGGGTTAACTCTACAACTTGCCTTTGTAAATCCTCAATCATCACATCCTGAAAGTTACGATCACGATTTGGGGCTTCCTCGTTCGGAACCTACCCACCACGGCCACGACTACCAGCCATGGAAGTTGATGAAATCTCACCCCAAAAAGATGCTGAAGTTCTGATACCATCTAACGCCGGGAAGAATAGCGATTATCGTGCAGGCTAGTTCTAACAAAAAATTTACAGGGAAGAACACAAGAAGATTACCCAACACAGAGAGAAATAACTCTAATATTCAATTTCAAAATCAAATGTCTCCTACAATATTGAGGAAAAACTCTATTTATAGTGCTTAAATAACTTTAATAATAAGCAGCCTATTCTTAAAAGAAAAATTAGAATCAAATACTAAAATAAAAAATAGTTTATTCCTAAAATAAAAAGTAAATCCTAATCCTAAAAGGAAACTGCATATTCCTTAAGAAAAATTAAAATCATATACTAAAATAACAAGCTGTCTATTCCTAAAATAAAAAGTAAAGCCTAATCTTAAAAAAAAACTAAAAACACTCCTAACTAAATTGAAAGATTACGAATAAGTTATGTAGTAAATACTTTTGAGAGTAAATTAAGAACCCTAGAAATCAAAATTAGGAATCCTAGAAATCCTCCTGCATCAAAACCTTATGGCTTGAGTTAGTAACAAGTTTGTTGTTTGCCGGAAGCTCTGTGGTAGAATCAAGATAGATTTCCAGTATCTGGTCCCATTTGGTGCATCAATTTTTTGTAGTAAACCAACTCCATCTGTTGGCTCTATGCAAGGAATGCAATAGTTGCACCTTTAATGTGAAGAACGCATTGGAAGATAGACTAACCTCCAAGATCAAGCAACAATTTGGCACTACCAGCGGTTGCAAAAATTGGATGACACTATTTCTCAATTTTGACTCAAAGTTGACACATTCCATGACTAAGTTACCTAAAAAAACAATTAAAATGCAAAAATTGGATGACATTGTTTTTAACAACCAATGCAATTATAATTAAAATGTCGACTAATCTTTACTGGAAACTGGAAAGCAACAAACACAATTTCAAGAAGTGAAGATAATCTCAAGTCAAAATTCCATAGCAAATTTCTTTAAAGAAGAAAAAATAGTGAAGGACGCGTACTTTTCAGCATTTGAGAGGAAATTTTTTTTTTTTTTGAAATTGAGCTGGGTTTTAAGGACCCCAAAATCTTTATACAAATGAAACAAAAGTAAAAGAAAATACTAAAACAAACTCTGACAAGAGAGGATTCACCAAAACAAACCTAGACTATAAACCAACTTAGCCTTTGTACCTTTTTGTTAGTTTTCTTAGTTCTATTGGATTTCCAGGGACAAAGTTTAAAATCTTTGGTGTGGGTGTTAGAGAACGTCTTTGCAGCCGGTTCTGTAAACACATCATCATCACTAGAGAGGCCTGACTCATGCTCTTTTTTAGGAACCTGACAAATTTCTTGTCTCAATCTATTGCATGTGTGGTTCTTATCCTCTTCCCATACATCTTTTAACCAAATGTAGTTTGCCTTTACTATCTTTGCCATGACTTGCAATAGCTTCTTGCAATATAGAAGGAACTACGTTCCCCTTTTCGTATTCATTTATCATCGTTAACGCATATTCAATCTTAGGAAGAAGAAGGAAACCTTTCGCTTTATTCACTTCTGCTTCGGTGAGTTGTATCACACTGCGGTGCCCGAACTTCTCACCATCATCCTGGGAGTTGTTTTCTTTTGCTGCATCTGAACTATTGGTTGTCGGCATGTTGTTGACTTCTCCTACTTTATCATCCTCGTTTGAGTTGGGCACAATTTCATTTGGGTACTTACTTACATGTTCTTCCACCAATTCTTTGTCATTCTTTTCTATTGCCTGGTCTTCTACAACTGCTGCCTGATTTTCTTCTGCCATTGCAACATTGATGTCATTTACATTATGAGCAAAGCTGTTTAGCATAGCTTTGTCTGCATTCCTCAAATGTGTTAGTTCTTCAGAAGTATATCCACAATTTGAGTCCATCTTCTTGGCTGAGTTCAATTTTTCTGAACTAATTTGAACTTCAACTTTGTTCTTAGCCCCATTAGTACCAACTCCATCATTGTGTTCATTAGCCGAATCCGGAATGACATGAAGATTTGTAGTCTTTTGTTAATAGTATTGTTTCTTGTGCTTCTTGTGTTGTGCTCTTTTGAAGCCTTCCTTATCAGCATTTTCTGATATGGCTTTGAAGTCCACATTGGTTGCAATACAATGGTGGAAAAGGATACCTAATATGTTGCCAGAAGCTTGGTAGATCTGGAGCTTGTATCCATATTTTGTCTGGAAGCGGTTTTGAAATATTCATCCAAACACAAACCTTAGCTACAAATAGTCTTAAGAGCTGCCTTGTAAGGTTGTCCATGGCTAGAAATTTATCAATCGATTCTTCAACAACTTTGAGAAGTTTAGACTGGAAAAGAATCAATGGTAAACAAGGGAGTTCGATCCATACCGATTTGTTGCGGGAGTCTCTCTTGCTATCAAAAAAAGAATCCCACTAAGGGTACCCTTTGATATTGCATTTCTCTCTTGCCATAGCTTTGATCATTGCTTCTTCAAATTAAAACTTGATTAGAACATGTCGATAGTCTAAGGCACCAATTGTAAATTCACCATGAATGCCCCAACTACATCTCTAATGTCACTTAGGTAAGGTCTTTCTTGAGCAAACTTCATCACCAAAACATATTTCATATACATCTTGCCTCTTTCAAGATCCAGAATTGATAGAAAAATAGAGAGCTTACCATCAAAAGTCGAATACACATGGTCTGTGGGTGACTCATCAACTTCATTAGGTCTGAACTTTCCCACAATCTTCGCAAACGAAGGAGTGACAATCGTCTTGCCAACCGTGGCTCCCTCGCTCCCCGGTGGCATGTCCGTGGTATTCATGTCAAGGTCTATCGAGTTGTCATCAAATCGATTCACCCAAACAGCAGATCGTGGCTGGACGTGTCGGATCTGTGCAAATCAGAGTCGGAATCGAAGAAGCCCTGACTAAGTCGAAGTTGCAGATCTGATCCATATTGCCTGCCTGAGCTGGAGACGAAGAACCCTCACCTCCCCGGAACCAGATCTGATCTCTCACCTACGACTTGCTTGAGAGAGAGATCGATGCTCGAGTGAGAGATCACCTCGCCTGCTCTCACTACCTATTGTGAAAGAGGTGGGGAATGAGTTTCTCTTTTTTTTTATGAGTTTTTTGTTTTTTTTAAAGCGAGCTGGGTTTTTATAGGATCCCATAACCTATCAACAAGGTGCGACCTACAAGTCAACACCATAAGAAAGTAATCATGCCGCCGGCGGGTCTCGAACCTAAGACGTGAGGGATAAACCCACACAACCCTAGCCACTCGACCATAACACCATTGGCTGAGAGGAAGTTGCCAACCGTCCGAGTGGAATAAGCTGATAGTTAGCCAATATACTGCATCCTTTAGTGCCACATCTGCAGTCCAGTCTTAATCTCAGATGGAGCTACTATCGTGAATGTCATGAGGTTCAGTGTACGTGTAAACAGAGCGTATTGTATTAGATTCAGGAGGAGATATTAAAAACATCATATTCAGTCGTTTCTCAATATCTATAAGTAATGTAATGTTCATTTGCCCTCCTGTACATGTTAAAGGTAATGTTCTCAACTAACTACGAGGACATGCCACCCTTGGCAAAAGCAAGGACTTTCCTGAGCTTCCTATAAGTACCTTGCACTGAATAAACAAGCAAATAAAAAAAATGGAGGCAAAAAACCGACTTAGTGATTAGGAAGTCCCACCTGAGATTGGTTAAAAATAAAAATAAACAAGAAAGTGTCGTGCAAATGAAAGATAACTTGTTGCTAATAGGATCCGCTACAAGAAACTAGTGAATCTCTTGAGCCACAGACGAAACAATGAAGTGAAAGCAGCTCTTGTGAATTGGCATCCAGTTTGTTCGCACGCATCTTCACTACAGTAACACTTACTACATAAACCTATGCTCATGGTTGGCTGATGTATTTTTTTCAACTGCGATCCCATTCCAATAACAGTTGCTTTCCCATTTCTGAAAGAAAAATAAATAAACCAGCATGCACTTAACATATATTACCAAAATCAGAATACATATCTGAGAAGATAACACTCATATCTATATCAAAGCGTTGTTCATGTGCACGCCATAATCACAAAATAAATAAATAAATATATGATGCAGGAGGATCCGAGTCAGATGATATTGAGTTTTCAGATAGCATGTTGTTGGCGGTGAGATACCATGAGTTGGTAGATTAGCGCAAAGATAGCAAGAAATCGTGATCTTTTTCTTAATCAGTTTTTGGTGTGTTTCGGTATTTTGGCCATAACTTTAGCTACGGGTATCAAAAATGCGCATATGACCCCAATTTGGAAAGCGCTTTTTAGCGCGCACATCGTATCCAACTAGCTAGGCTTGTTGCATATCTTGTCGAGGCCAAAATCCATTGTTTTCCCTTCTGAATCAACAATTTTAGTAATTTTTTTACTTTTATGTTAATAATTCATTCATCATTTAGGAAGTGATTTTGAACCCGATTTGGCCAGATTTTTGACAGATTATTTCTTTTATTACGTATTTTGTTTAGCATGATTATTATGATTTGCTAATTTTGGTAAAATTTTAATAATCACGAGTTTTAGCTATAAAGCTCGGTTTGTGGGCTGACTTTAGTGATACCTTTGATTTGTATAATTTGAATTTAACATTAGAGTTGTTTCTCTGTGTTTTTTAGTGATTCTCTTGTGTTCTTTTCCTGTGAATTGTTTGTTAAAACTAGCCAGTAGGATATTCACTATTCTGCCCGACGTCAATAAATAATTGAACCGTAATTCTTATAGGTGTCACACCTTTCAAATGAGGGTATGCCCGGTCTTCGCACTAAGACTAACCTGGGTGATGACCCTCCTGAAGTATCTATTTTCCAAATCAACTTTCCCAACTTTTCTGCA
This sequence comes from Berberis thunbergii, assembly GCA_003290165.1. Lineage (NCBI taxonomy): Eukaryota > Viridiplantae > Streptophyta > Magnoliopsida > Ranunculales > Berberidaceae > Berberis > Berberis thunbergii. The sequence continues at coordinate 116,952 of QNQO01009061.1, forward strand.
GAATATTACAAAATAGTGTAAACTGCATTGTGGTAATTAAATGATGTGCTAAATATAACATTTTGAGAGATCAAAACCATCACAAACTGGATTAACTTTTCACCCCTCCTGTTTTTAACATCCAATGCAAGTGTACCTAAAATGTCTAGGAATCTTTACTAAAAAGCAAGGAAACAAAGTTCACAAAGATAACCTGAAGGAAAATGATATGATAGATAAAACTATAGTCAAGTTTCTTTAAGAAAATAAAGTTTAATGTTCACATACTTTTTAGCATCTAAGTGATAAGACTGCAGACAAAATGAATGGAATGAACTGCTAGTAAGCTCTTTCTGAAGTTGGACAGAATAGAAGTTATTCTGCAAGCTAGTTTAACAGATAATTCACAGGAAAAAACATAAGAGATTCACCCAAAATACAGATACACACCTCTGATATTCAATTAAAATTATTCAAATCAAAAGTATCTCTAAAGTCAGCCCACAAGCCGAGCTTTATAGCTAAAATTCGTGATTATTAGAATTTTACCAAAAATAGCAAATCCAATTAATCATGCTAAAACAAAATACGTAATAAATAAATAATCTGCCAAAAATATGGCCCAAATCGGGTTCAGAATCACTTCCTAAACGATGAATGACATATTACCATAAAAGGAAAAAATTACTAAAATTGTAGATTCGGAAGGGGAAACAATGGATTTTGGATTCGAAAAGATGTGCACCAAGAATAGCTAAGTGACCACGATATGCGCACCAAAAAGAGCTTTCCGAATTGGGTCATATGCGCAATTCTGATACTCATAGCCAAAGTTATGGCCAAAATACTAAAACGCGTCCAAAACTGCCCCAATTAGGAAAAAAAATCATGATTTCCTACCATCTTTGCGTTGATCTGCCAACTCAAGGTATCTCAGCACCAACAACGTGCTATTTAATAGCTCAGCATCATCTGACTCGGATCCTCCTGCATCAGTCGCACCGGGTTGGAAGGAACTCATCATCAAGTTTACAATAGCTTTATCGAAATCCACAAAACAAGGACTCATGTGCTTTACATTAAAGACATCAGAAGTCCTCAAATGACTGGGAGGCCCAGTATGTAGGCGTTATCATTGATCTTTTGCAAGATCTCACAGGGTCCAATCTTTCGCTCCTTAAGCTTATTATACTCTCCAACAGGAAAACGATCACGGGTTAATACTACCCAAACAAAATCACCAACATCAAAAAGTACCTGACGACGGTGACTGTTGGCCTAATCGTTGTATTTGGAATTACTCTCGTGAATGACCAGCTTCAACTGCTCATGGATACCCCAAAGATGTTCTGCCATCGCATCTGACTTGTGACTCAAACGACCCACACATGGAATGGGGGCTAAGTCAAGTACCTCGGACGGATTCTGCCCATAGATAATCTCAAATGGGCTAATTCATGTAGTTCTGTTCTTCGGCTTGTTATAGGCAAATTCTGCTTGAGGTAACGCAAAATTCCATTGCTTTGGTTTAGTTCCTGCCAAACTGCTCAAAATGTTCCCCAAACTCCGTTTCACCACCTCGGTCTGACCATTCGTCTGGGGTGGTAGGTGCTGCTAAAATTCAATTTCGTCCCCAGTTTCTCCCATAAACTCCTCCAGAAATGAATCATGAACTTGGTGTCACGATATGAAGTAATGGATTGGAGAACACCATGTAAACGCACAGTCTCCTTGAAGTAAAGATGGGCGATTCGGGCAGCTTCCATTGTTTTTCTGTAAGCTACAAAATGGGTAATCTTGGAAAACCTGTCAACCACTACCAAAATAGAATCCCAGGCCTGTTGGGTATGGGGTAAGCCAAACACAAAGTTCATACTGACATCAAACCAAGGGGCTTCAGGTATAGATAAAGATGTGTACAAGCCCGCATTAGTGAGAATTCCCTTGAACCGCTAACACACATAACAACACTCCACATAATGAGCCACGTCACTGGTCAATTTGGGCCAATAATAGTAAGAAGAGATCAAAGCCAACGTCTTATCTCGCCCAAAGTAACCCTTATTATGAAGTTCACGAATAATTTGTTGCCTTAGTGAACAATCTGGAATGCACAACTGTAATCCACGAAACAAATAACCATTATGCAAAGTAAAATCATGACGTTGACCATCAGTTACCTCTTGAATTATCCTTCCGAATGAAAGATCTGCAACATAAATATCAGAGAAAGCCTCAAATCCTGTAACTCTAGTGTTCATTGTGGTAAGGAGTAACTTACAACGGATCAGTGCATCTGTGACATGGTTCAAACTCCCTACTTGGTGCCTCAGTGCAAACGTGAACTCCTGCAAGTATGCCACCAACTTGGCATGCCGTCTACTCAGCTTGTGTTGGCCATTGATGTACTTCAGGGCCTCATGATCAGTGAAAAGAATGAACTCCCTCTGTACTAGGTAGTGATGCCAATGCTTGAAGGACTGAACTATGGCATAAAACTCAAGATCATAGGTGGAATAATTCTTCTTTGATCCTGATAGTTTTTCACTGAAATAAGCTATTGGGCGCCCCTCTTGACTCAGAACACCACCAATACCAACCCCAGATGCATCACAGTTTACCTCAAACACCTTTTCAAAATCATGAAGTGCCAAAATTGGTGCCTCTGTCATCTTTTGTTTGACCAGTTGAAAACTAGCCTCTGCCTCCTCGGACCATTGGAAATCGCGTCCCTTGAGGCACTCTGTGATAAGAGAAATCAGAGTGCTGAAGTTTCTGATGAATCGACAGTAGAAGGACGCCAATCCATGGAAATTTCTGACATCGTGTAAGGTCTTTGGTTTTGGCCACTCCAAGACTGCATCTATCTTCGACTGATCTGCATCAACACCATCAGTAGACACAACAAAACCAAGAAAATTGACAAAATTAGTGAAGAAAGAACACTTCTTTTGATTGACGAACAGGCGCTTCGTCCTCAACTTATCAAAAACAGCATGGAGGTGATCAAAATGTGACGCCCATGTCAGGCTATAAATGAGGATGTCGTCGAAGTAAACTACAATGAATTTCCCCATGAAATGTCGTAAAACTTGATGCATAAATCTCATAAATGTGCTAGGCGCATTGGACAATCCAAAAGGCATGACCATCCACTCATACAACCCATGTTGTGTCTTAAACGTTGTCTTCCACTCATCTTCAGGTCTTATTCTGATCTGGTGGTATTCGTTTTTAAGGTCAATTTTTTAGAAGACCTTAGAACCGGACAACTGGTCTAACATATCATCCAGGCGGGGAATTGAAAACTTGTATTTCATTGTAATCCTTTTGATTGCTCTACTATCAACACACATACGCCAAGAGCCATCTTTCTTCGGCACCAACAGAGCAGGAACTGCACCTGAACTCATACTCTTACGGATGTAGTCGTTCTCCAAGAACTCTACCACCTTTCGCTGCAACTCTTTAGATTCCTTGGGACTGAGGCGATAAGTCGATCGATTAGGTAAACTAAAACCCGGAACAAGGTCAATCTGATGTTGAATATCTCTCATAGGTGGCAGCCCAGGAGGAAGATTCCCTGGCATCAGGTCAGAAAACTCTGCTAGCAGTTGCTGCACCTCTGTTGGAAAATTTGGATTCACGTCTGCTGTGCTATTTCCACAAGGCAGCAGAGCATAGACCACGTCTTCATGCTCAATCTCAACTAAAAACCTGGGCCTAGAAAGCAGTTCAGTATTATTGGCTACCAGGGCAGGAGTGGGTCATTAATCCCAATGATGTGCAACACAATCTTCTTTCCTTTGATACTAAGGAAATATGTATTTTTTCACCCATCATGAATAACACTGCGATCATACTGCCAAGGTCTGCCTAACAATACATGACAAACATCCATAGACACAACATCACACCAAGCATTATCAAAAAATTTCCTACCAATAAAAAAACACTAGGCATCGCCTATCTACTGTTACCTCACTGCCTTTATTCAGCCACGACTATTTGTATGGCTTGGGATGGCGATCTGTCTTCAACTGTAATTTCTGGACAACCTCTTCAGACAGTACGTTCTCACAACTGCCACTGTCATTGATCATTTTGCAGACTTTATCTGCAACTATGTAGGGCGCGTGGAAAATATTGGTTCTCAACTAATCGTCCCCTGAATCGCCTTTGGGAGTCAGTAGGCTCTTACGAACAACCATAATCTCATGGCCATCCCCATACAGTACATCTCCATTTTCATCATCGTCATACAAAGGCTCTCCAAGCTCCTCAGTTTCGTCTACCACGTCTTCCTCAATAAGAGATTGTTGTCATTCTGAATAACAAGCTTCCTGCACTCAGTCGCTCTATGTCTCTGCTCATCACATTTGAAACATCTAGTATTTGAGTTAGAATTACTCTGCGGTAGCTGCTGGGCAGGACGAGATTCTTGAGGGTGAATTGGCCGACTACTTTGATCACTTCTTATCACTGGTCTCCTGTTTTGCTGTTTTTCCATAGCAAGTGCATGTTGGTATGCGTCAGAAATGGTTCACAGTGAGTGAAGGCTGAGGACATCCTGCAGGGGCTGGCGTAATCCCTCCAAATACTGTGCCACCATCTACTCTTCTGTTTCAGATAAATCATTATGGGCTATCAATTGATAGAACTCCTCCATGTAATCATCAACCGATCTCGTGCCTTGCCTCAACGAATGAAGTCGCTGAAACAAAGTTTGAGTGTAGCTGAAAGTAAGGAAGTGACCATTCATCTTCTTGGCCTTGCCCTGTCTGTCTCGTGATCGCCTCAACTGCTCCCACCATGTAGATACTCAGCCTTTGAGTTTGATGGAGACCAATTTCACTTTGACACGATCTGAAACTTTCTTATACTAAAAAATACGCTCTACTTCATTTAACCAATCAACGAATCCTTCATCCTGTAACGCACCAAAAAATTTGGGCAGATCCACTCTGAAACCGAGGTCTCCATGGCGATCCTCCCGACCACGGTGTTCTTAGAATCGAACATGTTTGTGATACGAATTTTTGAAACTGGAATAAGAATCACGATCTTCCATCTTACAATCACCGAATTCCTACGCCGCTACACGCTGGGTTAACTCTGCAACTTGCCTCTATTAATCCTCAATCATCACATCCTGAACATTACGATCACGGTGCGGGGCTTCCTCACTCAGAACCTGCCTGCGGCGACCACGACCACCAGCCATGAAAACTAATGAAATTTCACCCCAAGAAGATGTTGAAGTTCTGATACCAAATGACGCCAGACAGAATAGAGATTATTTTGAAGGCTAGTTCAACAGATAATTCACAGGAAAAGAACACATGATTCGCCAAAAACACAAACAAACACCTCTGATTTTCATTTAAAATTATTCAAATCAAAAGTATATCTAAATTCAGCCCACAAGTCGGGCTTTATAGTTAAAACTCGTGATTATTAGAATTTTACCAAAAATAGCAAATCCTAAATCATGCTAAAACAAAATACGTAATAAATAAATAATCTGCCAAAAATCTGGCCCAAATCGGGTTCTGAATCACTTCCTAAACGATGAATGACATATTACAATAAAAGGAAAAAAATTACTAAAATTGTAGATTCGGAAGGGGATACAGTAAATTTTGGCCTCAAATAGATGTGCACCAAGCGTAGCTAGGTAACCACGACATGCGCACCGAAGAGAACTTTCCGAATTGGGGTCATATGCGCGATTCCTATACCCGTAGCCAAAGTTATGGCCAAAATACTAATACGCACTCAAAACTGCCCCAATTAGAAAAAAAAAAAATCACGATTTTCTACCATCTTTGCACTGATCTGTCAACTCAAGGTATCTCAGCGCCAACAACGTGTTATCTGACAGCTCAACATCATCTGATTCGGATCCTCCTGCATCACTTTCCTACCATATCTGCAATCCAGTTCTCATCTTAGATGCTACTTAGGATGTTGGTGAGATTAATTCCCCAAAATTCCATATAAGTTTAAGAAACGAAATCAAATTTGCATCGATATAAAAAGATATTATGCATCCCCATGCCAGAGCTCTGGAGTATCTGCTAACCATATTTATAACATCGGAATTTTAGTAGTAGATTTCACTCCATCAGAAAAGTGCTTAGAGTTCAAGAGAAATCAGTTTAGGAGAATGTAACACTGGTGTCAGTTATCCTAGTTGTCAGTTTAAACTTTTCTTAAACCAAAAATCACAAGGGGCATCTTCATTGATCTGTTTCAGGTACATACACAATTGCAACAATATTTGAAATAGTTTGCCGTCACAACTACAATAAATTTTTTGCAGGAGAAGCTATGGAAGCCTCTTAACTAACTGCTCTACCTGGTCTGAAAGTTTCTACTATCACTTTATATATGGAGAAGCAATGACAATTAAAAGTCTACCAAAGAAGCTAATTCAGTATTTACCATAAACTCGCTACAAAATTTTCTCTTCTACAATTATATATAGGATTTCACCTAATGCATGGGGTGACTTCAAAATGAATTTCTAATTTCTCTCCTAGTTTTATTTGTAGGTAAGAGATTTATACAACTAACATTTCAACTGTATGCGAAAACTTTGTAGATAGAATGAAATAAGAGTGTTTGAGTGAGAGAATCTAACAAGTCACTGGAGCGAACTAATTCAAAGCATGAACAATTAGAACTTCAGTAGGTAAACTTTCCAAGAGTATAGTGTATGGGGTAGGGAAGAAATGATGGCCATTGAAGCTGCTAGCATTTTGGTTCGGAGTGGGATCTTTCCCTCTCTCCATCCTGTTCTCTGTTGGTAGCTAAAAGCAGTGTTTTGATTTTTTGTATCTTATCTAACTAGCAACTTTGACGAGAAAACTTTTGTGAGGCTTAACTCAGTTACAGCTGCTTTAGCCAACAATTGCATCTAAACATGTCTTTATTATCACCATTTTGTAACAGATTGCTTCTGGAGGGAAAGGGTTTGGGTCTTAGATCCATTAGAAAAATAAATGAATCACTTTCAGAAAAGAAATTACGAGGCTATGTGAAAAGAGGAACATTGTCCCAGGCGATTGGCATGAATGGCGAGGATTAGGGTGGGTCCTAATCATCTAACTTTACCATGCGGCCCTAGCTATGGCAGGGCATTTCTAAGGTGAAGATCAACTTCAAAGGACATTATTTTGCTCTTCGGAATGACAATAAATCAAGTTTTAAGAAGATGTTTAATTGCAACCCAGGATTGATTTCCTAGATGTTATGAGCTTTCCTTAGGAAGTATGGTCCAAAATTTTACATCAAAAGCTTACGCAAAATTCATATCGGAATCTCTGGTCTCTAGTTATTGTTGACCCACTTCTGCACCAACTCAAGTATGCTTATCAAACCTCATGATTTTTGGCATTCAAAATTCTTGTTTTTCATTGATCTCTCACGGTTACATATAAAGCTATACAAAGCTACAATCAAGAAAGTTAACCCAAAATAAAGACAAAGTATAATGAGAGAAAATCTCCAACAAAAGGAAAGATCCTAACTACAATTTTCCTAGCCCGAAAATACCGCACCGCGTCTCACCAACACTCCCCCTCAAGTTGGTGCATGAATATTTTGAATGTCCAACTTGTCGAGAAAAGACGCAAATTGTTTATTTCCGATAGCTTTGGTGAATATATCAGCCAATTGATCACCAGTTCGGACATAGTAAGTAGAAAGGAGACCATCTTGGATAGCATCCTGAACGAAATGACAATCCACTTCTATGTGCTTGGTACGTTCATGAAACACTGAATTAGCTGTGATATGCATGGCAGCTTGACTATCACAATATACACGTATAGGTCGTGTATGAAAGACTCCCAACGAGGATAATAGACCCTTCAACCATTTAAGCTCACACGTGAGCATTGCCAAAGAGCGATACTCGGCCTCAGCAGAAGACCGAGAAACCGTGTGTTCACTACAAAAAAACAGGATGTTAGCGGCGGTTTTGTAGCGACGTTTAAGTAAAACCGCCGCTGAATGCTATATATAACGACGGTTGGTCGACCGTCGCAGATTAATAGTATTTAATGGCGGTTCCTTTAAATGGCGACGGTTGTAGCCGTCGCTATATGTAAAATCGGGTTTTATAATCGAACTAAAACCTATACCTAATTTTATTTTTATTTCTCTCCATCGTCCCCACCTCTCCACCTCCCCACCTCCCTGATACCTCTCCACCTCCCCTCCTCCTCCCTTCCCTCCCTTTGTAGAGCAACCCTATTCTTTCAATCTTGTTGGATTCCTCTCATGTAAGTAGATTCCTAAAACCTGCTATGTTTTTCTCATTGTATATTTATTTTGTATAATATGTTTGTATAATCTGTTTTTGTATAAACTGTTTGTATAATCTGTTTTGTTTTTGTATAATCTGCAGTTTGTATAAATCTACTCACCTCTACTGTTTGTATAATCTGTTTTTGTATAAAATGTTTGTATAAATCTGCTCTGTTTTTGTATAAATATGCTTTTGTATAAATCTGCTCTGTTTGTATAATTTGTTCACCATGCATGAGACATCGAAAACTTCCTTCTATAACAAAAGCATTGTTCTAACAAAAGTAGAGAAACTGAGCTAAGAAAAGAAAAAGCAGACACTGGATAGTGTTCAAACTCTGTGATTCCTAACAGATAGAAGAAAGTAGAAAATTAAACAACCTAAACAGGAAACATGGGTGGTGGTGGAACTGTATGGCAAAGGTGCTTCCATGGTTCAGACCCTCTCTGGACTTATTAGACCTAAAGAAGTGGGAGAGCATGCATTTATTCTCTCTTGCTTTTGCAGATAAAAAAAATTATAGAAAACCACAATTCTCTCCTCCCCGCCTCTAGCCCTCTCATGGCCCCAACTAACACCACCACCACTTCGACTCCTAGAGATCTATATTCATCAACTCTAGATGATTGTGTTCATACCTGCATTATAATCACAATGAAGTACTACTTGAGTTTCAAAATACAACATGCACTAATTGATCCCATGTTGAAAACATGGGTTGGTGTTCAAAATCCAATCTGCATTATAATTACAATGAAGGTCTGTTTGGTTGAACTTCTTCCAAACCTTCTTTGCTACTAATTGATCCCATGTTGAAAACATGGGTTGGTGTTCAAAATCCAATCAGCATTATAATCACAATGAAGGTCTGTTTGGTTGAACTTCTTCCAAACCTTATTTGCTACTAATTGATCCCATGTTGAAAACATGGGTTGGTGTTCAAAATCCAATCAGCATTATAATCACAATGAAGGTCTGTTTGGTTGAACTTCTTCCAAACCTTCTTTGCTACTAATTGATCCCATGTTGAAAACATAGGTTGGTGTTCAAAATCCAATCTGCATTATAATCACAATGAAGGTCTGTTTGGTTGAACTTCTTCCAAACCTTCCAAACTGTTTGTATATTATGTTTGTATAATATGTTTGTATAATCTATTTTTGTGTAAACTGTTTATATAATCTGTTCTGTTTTTGTATAATCTGCAGTTTGTATAAATCTACTCACCTCGACTGTTTGTATAAACTGTTTGTATAATCTGTTTTTGTATAAACTGTTTTTATAATCTGTTCTGTTTTGTTATAAATCTGCTCTGTTTGTATAATCTGATCTATTTGTATAATCTGTTTTTCCATACCTCTTCTTCCTGTTGTGATTGGAATGACACCACTATTAAATAACTAAGTTTGGAGTTTTAGATTGCTATGGGATGCATGATCCATTGCCTGAATATATCTTCAAGTAATAATCAAACATTGAAGACAAGAGATGGGTAGGAGAGGGCAATTGGTTGAGGGCCTACTAGCTAGTGGCTAGCAAAAAACAGTGTGTAAGAGAAGTTCCCATCCCTCTTATGTTGGGTATGGACCCAAAATCTTTGAGCCAAACCAAACCACCCACCATGGTCCATTCGACCTGTTATTTTAAGGGTGATACCCTACACTACCATTGGCTTGTGTCCCCCCTCCAACCCCCATTGTCATGCCAACCTGTGATTGATATTTAGCTCTCAATCATCAATATCTAACCTATCTATACATGAAGAGCTTCCATTTTAATCTCATGGAGAGAGCTCAAGTGCGTTTTTGCTTTGTGTTAGACAAACAATGACAAAGAGCAAAGGGAAAGCACACACAAGTAAGACAATGATTCACTGGTTCAGTATAGTGTACTTGACTCCACTGCACATAAAATGTCAAATCTGTTGCGGGTGAGAATCCAGTAGACCTCATGCAGGGGTTGATATGTTGTCTGTCAAGTTTGTTACAACTAGCAATACATACTGCACATCTTTGATCACCTTAACTCATTGTCAAATTTATGACTCTTGACGAAGGAACGCATCCTCTACATACAATTACCAATGGATATATCAACCTTGATTTATCTTATCTTTTGACCTTGAACCTCAGCAGGATGGACTAGTTTAATTGTAGCTGAAAAAACGATTTAATCAGAGCTCATGTCAACTTAGCTTGCTGATCTGTTGCCTGGTTCATGAGTTCCTATCTTAGCTTGCTGATCTGCTGCCTGGTTCCTCTCTCTAAAGACAAGAGGGTCTGACACAGAACAAGCTTTCCAGAGTTTCCTTGATACTGTCAACTAGCTCCAAGTAGCATGCACCACAGAATTGCTGGTCTTATTTTCAGCGGTTTTGAGTGTAATGCATATTACTGTATTTCTAGTTTGAAAAGTTTTAAGTGCAAACTGTGCTCCTACTGCTATGGTACTGCTGCTGGTGCTCATATTGGATTGTTTAGCATTTGCTCCCTGTGTTGGGGTCAGCTCTAGAGCTTGGGAATCATTTGTTTCCGTAGTTCTTGTACTGATATTTAAATCAGCATGTTTATGTCCTTCGCTGTCCTGTGTTTCACTTCCCTTCCCATTGCTAACCAGATCAGTCCTGTGATCATGTTCAGACTCAAATTGTTGTCCCTCTGTCTGTGTTACCACAATGTGTTGCACCTCTGCCTGTTCTGGCTCAGACTCCCCATGCTAATCCTCTGTCTGTTCTTTGTCAGACTCAATGTGTTGCATCTCAATGTGCTGTCCCTTTGGCTGTTCTACTTCAGCATTTAAGCTAGCATGGTTTCCTAATGATTGTTTGGGCTGAAAGGAGTGTTTCCCACCAGCTATCATCCAGCCTTCCTCCTCGTCTGTGCTCGATACATTGCTAGCTTGTTGCTGTCTCCCTGCTGCAGTAGGACGCCATATTTTGGTGCCTTTCTTCCTTGTCGTAGTTTGCATTTAGTAACCTAATTCCAAAGCCTCATTATAGGTCATGGCTCACCTTGCAGTGAAGATGAGTGTTTTTAGAATATGGATGGGTTAGAAACAAGAGGCAGGGAGTTCAGGCCCTTATTTACTTGGACTGCTAGTGTACATGCATTATATGTTGTTGGTGTGCATGCATTATATGTTTAGTTTAGTTTGATTCAATAAAAAAATGGAAAGACTTACTGGTGGAATACAAACAATATCTATGTTTAGTTAAAAGACTTACTGGTGGAATACAAACAATAAAAAAATGCATTATATGTTTAGTTTAGTTTCTGGTAGAATACAAACAATATCTATAGACTATAAGTGTGATTACTCATCATCAATTTGTGTCTTTTAGGCCTGGATTCTGACACATAACATTGCTTGATCTTTCGACCCTTTCACAATCAGTTGAATCTGCCTGATTAGCAAATGGTGAAAACTTGTGACAAAACTGAACCATGATTAGCAAACCTTTAGGAAACATTCCGAAGAAAATAAGGAGATAGAAGATATTTCCACAGCAGATAAATAAGGAGTGTGCTATAGATACTAACTAAAACAACAGTGGAGAGTTAGGAAGATGGGGATGAAAATGAAGCAATGGAATGTCAAAAACCTATTGTTAGCTAAGAGGAAACTAGGATGTGAAAGTGGGATGTTTACATGAAAAAATTACTGCACTCGAAGCCTTTTGTATTGCACGGACCAAGTTGAAGCCATAGGTTTCTGGTGATGTGGAATAGCCCTAATTCTAGCTGGTCTGGGAAAGGGAGAGGTTGCTGCCTAGGGGGGGGGTGCGATTGTACATTTTTCAGTGAGCTAACAGATTTTCATTCTATCTCATTGTAATCCTACAAATTCATTCTATACAATACTTCTATTCTTTCTAAATCAGTCTTCATTGATATAAGATTCTTGTAGCTGTTCTCATCCAGAATTGTATCTTGCCAGGCTCTTTTGCTTCCAAGAATCACCACTCTGACATTGTTATTCAGTGTTGATTGGCTTGGAACTTATATAAAAACCATTATAAAATTCTGTCTATAAACACTCGCAAAGATTGAAAATAAGTTCATATCAAAATTCAAACAACAAATGCATAAGTATCAAATGATAGGAACTTATTTTTCAATCTTTGCGAGTGTTTATAGACAGAATTTTATAATGGTTTTTATATAAGTTTCATAACTTTCTTCTAGTTAGTTATTATTATTGTTTTCAAGATTTTAAACCAAGTTGTTGGTGTAAACTGTAAAGTGCGATCTGCATGATATAAGTATTAAGGGACTGAAAAGGATTGCATTTGTATACATGTATCACCAAACATATGGTATATTTTTGTGCAGTACTGTCTGGTATATCTTTGTCAAGTAAGACTGCATGCTGATTCCTACTGATAATATTACTATCTTGGCTATCATCAATTGTATTAATTTCTCTTGTATATGGTATATATTACCACCAAACACCACGAACGCGTGCTATAGAGCAATTGATCAACTAACTATTTATTTTATTTTTCTAATTTATTGTAACTTTCTAATTTATTTTCACTTCCTATTCTTTCTTTTTTCACGTAATATTCAGTTAACTTGATTATTTAACTTAGACTATTATTTCGAGGAAGAAACGAAGGAGGAAGAAGAAGGAGGAACATTCAAATAAGGAAGAAGAAGTGACTGTTGGTGGTCTCTCGTGCTCGTTTGATTTGTCCATCATCTTAGTTCTTCCATATCTCTCACGGTATGTCTAACTTTTGTATCTTTCTCATAAACATGTTATCATGTATTTAGTAATAAACAAAACAACATGTTTTAGATTTCTTACTAGCATGTTTGCAAACAAAACAACATGTTTTAGATTTCCTATTGGCATGTTTTAGATTTCTTACTGGCAATAAACAAAACAACATGTTTGCAAATAACATGTTTACAAACAACATGTTTGCAATAAACAAAACATCATGTTTTAACAATATATGAACACAGTCATTCTCAAATTATTATTGTTTGATTAGTAGGATTGAATTTATTAGTTGTTTTGTTTTGATTGAATTCAGATATTTTGAAATGGACAAAACTTGGATTTCTATGCCGAGGAATACACTTGAATATGCGGAAGGATTGAATCAGTTTCTGGATTTTGCATTTGCAAACAAGTCATCTGATAATAGAATAAAGTGTCCTTGTCCTCGTTGTGCTTTTAGAAAATGGGAGACTAGAGAAGTGGTGTATGATCACTTGATTTGTAGACCATTTTCGAAAGGGTACACTGTTTGGTTACAACATGGGAGTTGGTACAAGTCAAATTTCTACTGTCATGCATGTAGTGCAAGATAGTCAGCCTATTCAAGATCCAATGCAAGACATGATCCATGATGCTTTTACTTTTTCTAGGCACTATGCCCATGAAGAATCTTCCACATCACATGGACCACATGAAAGGGATGGAAGGATGGAGGGTATAAGCAGTGGGTTGAATGATGAAGTTAAAAAGTTTTTTGAGTTGCTAGAGGATGGAGGGCAAGAGCTATATGAAGGGTGTTCAAAGTACTCAAAATTATCTTTTTTGGTTAAACTGTATCACATTAAGTGTATTTGTGGGATGAGTGACAAAGCAATGTCGATGATAGTAGAGTTGATTCATGATGCATTCCAACATGCAAGGATCCCCGAAACTTTCTATGAGGCCAAGAAAACCATTAATAAACTTGGTCTTAATTATACTAAGATACATGCATGTCCGAATGATTGCATGTTGTACCGGGGATTGGATAAAGATAGACAAACATGCAAGCAGTGTGGCACATCTAGATGGAAGCTAAATACCAAGGGAAATGCAAATAACGTGCCTATAAATGGTAAGAAAAGAAAAAGGCAACCTGCAAAGGTTCTTCGTTACTTTCCATTGATACCGCGATTGCAACGCTTGTTTATGTCTTCTAAGACTGTTGTTGATATGAGATGGCATGCTAGTGAGGATAGCAATGATGGTTTGATGCGACATCCGAGAGATTCTGAGGCATGGAAAAATTTAGTTTAACATTTCCTGAATTTGCTTTGGATGCACGTAATGTACGCCTCGGCTTGGCTAGCGATGGGTTTAATCCTTTCGGGAATATGAGTACTAGTTATAGCATTTGGCCAGTGGTTCTAGTTCCGTACAACACTCCTCCTTGGAAATGTGTGAAACAAACTTCCTTCATTCTTTCAATGATCATTCCTGGTAAGCGGATGCCAGGCAATGATATAGACATTTACTTACAACCTCTTATTGATGAACTGAAGGAGTTGTGGGTTGGTGTAGAAGCATATGATGCTTCGTTGAATGAAAGTTTCACAATGCGAGCAGCTTTAATATGGACAATAAGTGATTTTCCAGGGTTAGGGACCCTATCAGGGTGGAATACACATGCTAAACTAGCTTGTCCTTCATGTAACTTTGATGCGGAGTCTTGCCGCCTTCCACATAGTAAAAAATGGTGTTTCATGGGTCATCGGCATTTTCTAAATGTTGGTCACAAGTTTAGATTGAACCGAGTTCGCTTTAATGGCAAGCAAGAAAAAGGAATCCACCAATACAACTATCAGGAACAGATATTTTGAAACAAGTAGAGAATATTAATGTTACATTTGGAAAGACACCTGAAGTTGAAGTTATTGGTAAAAGAGCTCGTGGGAAAATACTAGAGTTGGTGAGGCGCAACAATGGAGGAAGAAAAACATATTTTTTGATCTTCCATATTGGGAGCATAACTTGATCCGTCACAATCTTGATGTGATGCATATTGAGAAAAATGTGTGTGACAATGTGATATACACCTTGCTTAATGAAAGTGGGAAGACTAAAGATCATCTTAATGCCCGAAAAGATCTTCAATCAATGGGTATAAGAGAAGATCTCTGGCCAAATGAGAATGGGAAATACCTTCCTAGTCTTTTTACAATGACTAATGCAAAGAAGGACGTATTTCTTAGGACTTTGAAACATCTCATTGTGCCAGATGGTTACTCAAGTAACATATCCAGATGTGTTGATTTGAAACAACGTAAGTTGTTAGGGTTGAAAAGCCATGATTGTCATATTCTTATGGAACAACTGCTGCCAATTGCAATTAGAAATGCATTGTCTAATCCAGTGTCCGCAATTTTGGTTGATTTGTGCTCATTTTTTCGACAAATATGTGGTAAAGTGTTGAATCCTCAAGACTTGGACAATCTACAACATCGAATTGTGCTCACACTTTGCCACATGGAAATCATATTCCCCCCTTCATTTTTTACGGTCATGGTTCATTTAGTAGTTCATTTGGTTGATGAAGTCAAACGTGGAGGCCCGGTACATTATCGATGGATGTATCCTATAGAGAGGTAAATATCATAAATTAAACCTTATGAATTATCACTTGATTTTCTTATTCTAATATATTTACTTTTATAATCCTGAAGGTACTTAGGTCATTTGAAGTCCTATGTACGTAATAGGGCACAACCGGAAGGTTGTATAACTGAAGGATACCTAGCCGATGAAATTCTTATCTTTTGTTCAAGATATTTAGATGATGTGGAAACAAGATTCAATCGAACACCTCGTGTTGATGATAGGGTAATTGGTGTTGGATCTTCTGAAGTGGCTACTTTGTTTCCGTTGGTAGGCAGACCAGTGGGGGGTTCTTCATATTTTAATTTAACACCTTTAGAATATATGCAAGCACATCGTCACGTGTTGATCAACTGCACAGAAGTCAACTCGTTTCTTCAGTGAGTAAATTCTAACACTTAATATGATACTTCAAAAAACTTTGTAATGGCTCATACTTATTTTTTATGATGTAACATTTAGGGAATATAGGACAGAAACAAAGAGAAGGCTAAGGAGTCGTACACGATCACAAGTTGAGATAGATAAGGTGGTTCATAAAGGATTTGTAGATTGGTTTAGGAGACGCGTAAGTATATATTATATCAATTATTCATTTAAGTAATATAATCATGCATATGACTAATATGGTATCATTTTGATGTTAGGTTGTGAATGATGTAAACGGATCACATTCAAATGACATTATATTTCTTGCACGAGGACCACTTATTTAAGCAAGAAGGTTTACTGCATATAATGTTAATGGCTTCAAATTTCGAACATTAGCGCGAGAAGATGGCTTGAAAACTCAGAATAGTGGAGTATTTGGTTCATTTGGAACTAGAAGCTATGCAAGCAGTCGTGATAATAATGTCATGGAAGGAAGTGTTCCTTATTATGGAAAATTGATAGATATCATTGAGTTAAACTATCATGGTCGTTTCATGGTTACCATGTTCAAATGTCAGTGGGCAAATACCACTACTAATAGAGGGATTAGAATAGATGAATTGGGCTTCACTTCCATCAATTTTTCTCGGTTGATACATATTGGTGATCATGAAGATCATGAGCCATATATTCAAGCTTCAGAGGCACAACTTGTGTATTATGTGGAGGATGAGGTGGACAAAGAATGGAGTGTTGTTGTTCATTTAAAGCCAAGAGACTTGTATGACATGGGCGAGAATGAAACTGAAGACTCATTCTATGAGAATACGCCTTATCAACAACAAGACTTAGATGAGTGGTTTCAAGATGATAATGTAGATTTGCCATTGGCAAGGGATGATATAGATGATGAACCTGCAATCAATGCTAATAATGACAATATTATAGAAGATGAAGATTTTGTATGAAAAATTATGTTTGTTATAATACATTACTATGACAATTTTGCTTATTGGTTACAAACATGTTGTCTTCTCCTATTCATTATATAATTTATTGTTTCACAATTTGACTTTTGTTTGAAGTTTCAGTGATGCCTAGGCCTAAACGTTTTCAAGTTGAATCGGATCCTATAGATCGACCGACAAATCTCGATCCTTTGAATCTAGTGCTCGGTCTGATCCAACTGCTACATCTGAGTCTCATCCAGTTGCTACATCTGTTTCTCATCCAGCTGCTACATCTGTCTCTCATCCAACTGCTACCTCTGAGTCTCATCCAGCTGCTACATGGATCTCTCAGCCACCTGCTACATCAGTCTCTCATCCACCTAATGATATTGAGTCTCATCCAGTTGCTACACCCGAGTCACGGTCAAGTGTTCATGAACGCAAATCCAGAAAATATTGGACAGTGAATACAATTGGTATGTTATTTAAACTTATTCAAGAAAATAATATGTTAGTCGCTAATTTTGAATAAAGTATAACGAATATCAACTTGTCCTAGATGAGCAAGGGTTAATAAAAGAATCTCATATGAGGGCACCCGATGTTTGGTCACTTCCTAGAGGCACAAAAGTGATGATTCCATTTAACACTGAGCATCAACCTATTGGAGATGCAGCTGGTCTCTTAGGAAGTTTTTTAGGAGAATTGGGATCCGATTTTAAGGCTTTTCCAGTTGGATACAACTCTTGGAAGGATGTGCCAAAAACTTACAAGGATGGCGTGTATACTACTATTATACAGGTAGGCTTAATATATGCTTGTTACTTACCTTGTTTGTAAGATTATTGATAACAATTTGAATACTAATGACTATTATTTTTTAAGAATAAACTACATGTGGAAGATCCAATGGCAGACCATTATATCTTGCAAAACATTGGGAAGAAATGGAAGGACAATAGGCATAAATTGTTCCATGAATTTTATGATCCCACACTGTCCAGAGATGCTAATATTGCAAAACATCCCAAAGGCATTGATCGTAATGATTGGGCACATTTTATTGACTACCGCTTGGATGAAAGGACAAAGATAACACAATATTTACATTATTCATTTAGATAACTAGGAATATGCTAACAATATGTTTTTATCTATACATTGATAGGAAAAATGCAAAAAAAACATTGAAATTCGGAAGAAACTCACTGATCCACACACAGGAGGATCAAAAAGCAATTCCAGGTTAAAGGCTGAGATGGTAATTAATATTTTACATCCTACCATACTTTAAGTTATCATTCTCAACAATATTATTTAAAGTTATATGACTTCATAATATCGGTGTAAGAATATGAACTTGGGAGATCTGTGAGTAGGGGAGAGGTGTATATTGCAACACACACAAAAAAGGACGGGTCTTATGTAACTGACGAATCGAGACAGATAAGTGTAAGTAATTAAACTATTTTTTATCGAACTATATTAATTAATGTTTAGATAAATTTTGAATTCAAAGTTTGATGGCTTGCCTCATTAATGTAGGAGAAAATTTTAGAGATTGAGAAAGAAGATTCCACATCACGATCTATATCACAGCAAGATTCACTTGCTAAGGTGTTAGGAAAAGAACATTCAGGCCGAGTTCGAGCTTTAGGATTCGGGCCATGTCCATCTCAAGTCTTTAGCAACACGAATAGTAGGTTTAGTGGGATGATGTCCTCAAAATTAACGCAAAACACTAATCTTCAAGTGCAACAGAAAATTCACCAGCTAGAGTCACAGTTAGAGACAGAGAAATTAAAGAGGAAGGGATATGAGGGAGCATTTGCATACATTTTTCAGAAGTTGGATGGAAATGTGCCTGCTGAGTTTGCAAGATTATTCACTACACCCGTATGTTTCTTTGCCTTTACATTATTTAATATTTATTAGTTAACAATGATATTGGTTACTTACTAAATATAAATCAATTAATTATTGTAATTTGGTTCAAATTTAGAGTAATATTGTTGACTCATCATTTTCAGGCACAAGACAAAGAAAGTGGGCAAGCTTCACCAGCAACTGCAAGGCCCTCATCACCTAGTCAAAATAATAATGAAGATCTTCATCGGCTCCACTCTCCATAGCATTGTCTAATTTCTTTCAAGAACGTGGTACAATTTCAGCTGTAGTAAATTTGATTTTAAGTATCAAACTTCAAGAAATTCTACATGTACTAGCTTTTGACATATTGCTAACTTTGTTGATAATATAGGTTTCTTTTTGTTAAAGCTGATGACAATATAGTTGAAGTCAAGTTTTCTTTGATGATTTCGATATAAAATAGTTGTGTAAAATTGTGGGTTGTTTACAGATTATTTACAGGTTGAAAAATGTGATTACAGGTTAAAATGTGACTACAGATTGTTTACATATTTCTAGTGCGCATAATAGAATTATCATGATAATAATGACAGACATTAAAACCGTCACTAAAAGAATTACCAATTTGAATTTAGCGGCGGGTATAAACCGTTGTAAGCGCCACGGACTATAGCGGCGGTTAAGAACCGTCGCAGAATATTGTAAATCGTCAATTCTTGTCCTGTATTTAGCGACGGTTTTACCAACGGTTACTACTAACCGTCGCTAAATAACATACAGCGATGGTTATGCCAGCGGTTGCAAAAAACCGCCGCCAAATGCTCTTGTGACGCCTTTATTAGCGGCGGTTGGGCAACCGTCGCTGTATTAAACACTTTCGAAAACCGTCGCTAAACACCTGTTTTCTTGTAGTGGTTGTTTCTTCGTTTTCCACGAGATTGGTGAAGACCCAAGAAGCACAAAATACCCGGTAATGGACCGGCGAGTGATTGGGCAACTAGTCCAATTAGAGGCACAGCCATGTAATTGAACATCAGTGCTAGCGAGCAAGAGAATTCTCTGCCCAGGACATCCTTTGATATAGCAGACCACTTGTAAAGCTGCTTCCCAATGACGGGTCCGTGGTGATTGCATGAATTGAGCCAATGTATGAACCGAATAACACAACTCAGGACGTGTAATTGTTAGGTAAATCAATCGTCCAACAAGACGACGATACTGCTCCGGGTTTTCCATGAAAGGACTGTTATCTAAAGCAAGTCCATGATTCTGTTCCAGTTGAACAATGGCTGGTTTGGCTCCCAACTTTCCTGTTTCTACGACTATGTCCAACGCATATTTGCGTTGAGATAAAAATATCCATTCGACACCACGTGCGACTTCAATCCCCAAGAAGTACTTTAATTTACCAAGATCTTTCATGTGAAAACAAGCATTGAGATATTTCTTAAATCGAGCCGACATTCCCGAATCATCTTCTGCTATAATCAAATCATCAACATACACAAAAACAACTAGAATATCACCATGTCGTTTAAACGTAAACAAAGAATAATCAGAATATGACTGCAGGAATCCATAAGTTTTTAATGCAGATGAGAGTTTAGCAAACAAATTTCGGGGTGCCTGCCGCAAACCATAAAGAGATTTTCGTAGACGGCACACTTTCCCAGGAGATGTGCCAGAAAAACGAGGGGGTGGCCACATATAAACTTCTTCATCAAGGTCCCCATGTAAAAATGCATTACGAACATCCATTTGATGTAAAGCCCAATTCTTTTCGGCAACCACTGCTAACAGAACTCTCATTATAGCCATTTTAGCAACAGGAGCAAACATTTTATTATAATCGATCTCTGCTTTCTGATTGTTCCCAAGCACCACCAGGCGTGCCTTATGATGCTCAATTGAGCCATCGGAATTGTACTTCATTTTGTAAACCCATTTGCAACCGATGGGTTTCTTCCCAGAAGGCAAATTCCCCACAGTTCAAATCCAATTATCTTTGAGAGCATTTATTTCTTCTTGCATAGCAGTGTGCCATGTATCATGTTTGACAGCCTCAGAAAAATGTATAGGTTCAATCTCGGCTATAATAGCTGCCAAAAAATGACGATGTGGTGCAGAAAAGTTATCACAACTTACATAATTAGCTATGGGATAGGGAGTACCTGAGGACAACGGAGGAGTAGGATTTGGTGTGATGGGATCGGGGCAGCGAGCAGTGTGACACACATAGTCCTATAAAAGGCTTGGAGGACGTCGTGTACTTTGTGTATGACCTTTTGTAGCACTAGGAGCAATGGACATGGATTCAACAATACCAACACTCGCCCTGTCGCTAGGCTCCTGCGACTCATCATCTATACCCAACTGTAACGGCGTTGGATCCGTGAAATTTTCATCACCAACGACATCCTCAACTAGGAACTCGTTGCTTGTGGCAATAATAAGATCAGTAGGGGGTTTTTGAAATGGAAACCCCCTCACTAAAAACAACATAACGAGAAACAAATAACTCATTTGTCTCAAAATCATACAATTTTCATCCCTTCTTTCCATACGGATAACCCTCAAAAACACATCTACGACTTCTAGATGCAAATTTATCACTTTCCCGAACTCGAGAAAAGCACAAGCACCCAAATGTACGAATGTTGTCATAAGATGGAGCAGTATTAAACAGAACTTCATAAGGGGTTTTCCCACCCAAAATAGAGGAGGTGTCCTATTAATCAAATACCCAGTGCCCAACACACATTCTCCCCAAAATTGAATGGGAAGACTAGCCTGAAAACGCAAGGCACGAGCCACATTCAAGATATGACGATGCTTTCTTTCTACTCTACCATTTTGTTGAGGAGTCCCAACACAAGATGTCTGAAATTAAATTTCTTTTTCAATAAAGAAAGAATTTAGTGAAGTAAATTCAATCCCATTATCACTCCTCAGTATTTTCACTTCTTTACCAAACTGTCTACTAATCATAGAACACAAATTCTTCAAAATATTATGCACTTCAGATTTCTCAATGAGCAAATAAATCCACACTGCTCTAGTAAAATCATCCACGATGGTTAAGAAATAAACAACTCCACAAGAGGACGGGACACGATAAGGCCCCCATAAATCACAATGAATCAGGGAAAAAGATTCATTTGCATTATGACTACTTTGTTCAAAGACATATCTAGTTTGTTTTGCACGCAAACAAATTTCACAAGCTTTATTTTCCGAATCAACAATACCTGAATTAAAATGTGGTAGAGTTCCCACAAAACGATAAGACGGATGTCCCATACGACGATGTCACAGCTCAACATCATTCGTGCATTTCACCTTGTGCACGCGCACCAGTGTCACACTCCGCAAGACATAGATCTTGTCACGTTGTTCACCCACACCAATTAGGGTCCTCAAGGTATGGTCTTGTATCACACACAACTTATTAGTAAGAGTGATTATAAAGTTTGCTTCACAAAGTAATTTACCAATAGACAATAAATTGCAATTCAACTCTGGAACAAATAGAACATGTGAAAATTTCAATTTATCTCCAATAACCATTGTTCATTCTTTCGTTGCCATTGTTTCATCTCCATTCGGTAGTCCCACGGGACATGGAGCCACTTCGCAAACATCAACAAGAAGATCAATACATCCGATCATATGATGCGAAGCTCCGGAGTCAAGAATCCAATGTTGTTCAGAGATCTTACCAGTAAGCTTTTATGTGGGAGTATCTTTTGGGCGTTCAACATCGTCACAAGCGTTGTCCATTGATCTTCGGTAAGGCCGGGAAGGCTTGCAAGATCTGTCGAGGTTAGCGTATACGGCGTGATTGCATCATTCTTGCTCTTGCCATTGTTACCTCCTCCGGCCATGGCGATTCACAGAAGTTTCGAATTTTTTTTTTTAGAGGAATTTCGATTGTTCTGATACCATGATGACTTTTGGCATCCAAAATTCTTGCTTTTAATTGATCTCTCACGGTTACATATAAAACTATACAAAACTACAATCATGAAAGTTAACCCAAAATAAAGATTAAGTACAAGGGAAAAAAAATCTCCAATTAAAAAAAAAAATCCAAAACTACAATTTTACTAACCCAAAAATACCGGCATCTCGCCAACAAGACCATGTATTAGCGACAGGGAATCAACAACTAAGATTTTAGATTGGCTTACAACAACAGATGCATAAAGTCAACGATAACATGATCACCTTGGATACATTTATTTCTCAAAGCTTTGAAACATTACATCCTAGCTGATGTGTCTTATATGGAAGATACCAAAACTTCACTACCCCATGTGAACGCAAGTGGACTGCGAACCACGTGCACCCCATCACTCCACTCGATCCATCCAAACTTTGGCAAAGTATCAGCAATCTGACCAGCCAAGCTGGAAAATTTCACCTCATAAGACAAGCTCTGGTTTTGTGGACTAAACACAAGTGTGCTTGGTGAAACACTGATCTCAACTGAATCTGGCCCAAACACCTTAACCTTATAAACACTGTCCTCAAACTGCCCCACGTTCTTCACCACTCTCTTACGACTCACGACTTCTTTAGTGGACTTGAAAACAATAGAGAAAGATGGGTAGTTTAGATCCCCGGGATTATTTAATCCCATTTTGGAACAATCCACACTCACATCTTTTACTATAATTCCAATATCGGTTTCTTTGTAGCCAATGGAACACAGAAACCCGATATAGTCATTGACCTCGAGATCATAGACCAAACCAGGATCAACAGCCCTGTTTGGATCTACATGACCAGACCCACTTTCAAATGGTGTGGAATCATTCCCTGTAATGAAATCTCTAATGTTTCTGCCCGTGTTATCCAAGTTATAGGCAGTTGTCATGAGAGCAGATTTTATTTCTGCTGGGCTCCATTTTGGATGAGCTTTACGGAGCAATGCTGCTAAACCACTCACATGGGGGCATGCCATAGAAGTACCATACTGAATACTGAACTCGCCTCGTCTAGGATCTGATTCAGATGGCTTACTTGCTCCGCTCCAGCTTGCCAAAATGTTGACACCTGGAGCAATCAAGTCTGGCTTGATTATCTCTGGAGTTACGTCATTAGGCCCACGGCTTGAAAATGGTGCGACCTGTGGTGCCGGTGGTGAGGGCCCAATCACGGTTCCTTTGAAGATTATTGTAGCATTTGGAGATGGTTGCGTTCTGATATAGTCTTTGATTTTACTCCCAGCTGTCGGACCTACCATTGTAGCAGGAAGGGCGTAATCCTGAGCTAGACCTCCAGGCCCACTAGCGAGTTCATTGACGATGATCATGCCAGCCCCTCCGGCGAGCTTAACTGCATTAGCTTTCTGATCATTGCTGTTGAGGCCCCCCTCACAAACGACAACTTTATCCTTGATATTGCCTTTGGGTTTGAGAGTCCCAGGCACACACCGTGGGTGCATATGATCGCCAGCATACACTATCGGATAATACCAAGGACCGAGTGGTTTTCCAGAGTACAGAGAAACACCATGGAAAACACTACCATCACCAAGATTGACATCAGCAGGGAAATCACGATCGATCGTTGATGCACCAACAGTCAGGATCCATGGAGCAAAGTTCTCGAGAGATGTCTTTCTAGGTCCAGAATTTCCAGCTGCACAAGAAACTAATACACCTTGTTGGACAGCACCAAATGTACCAATAGCGAAAGGATCTTGGTAGTAGTAGTAATCATCGTCCTCTTCCCTTGCTATGCCAACTGAGATAGAAATCACATCAACGCCATCAGCAACAGCTTCATCAATCCCAGCTAATATGTCAGCCTCAGAACATTCTTCTATCCAACATATCTTATATGCAGCAATTCTGGCCTTGGATGCCATGCCTTTGGCTTCACCAACCGCATAATTATAGTACCCTGCATCCTTGACTGGCGAACCAGCTGCAGTTGATGCAGTGTGGGTGCCATGTCCATCTGTGTCCCTTGGTGATCTTGATTCAACCTCCTCATCAATTGGCCCGTACTCTGCTTCATACGCTGCCGAGAAAAATTTTGCACCAATCAACTTGTTATTACAAGATGTGATAGGAAAATCTGTGCCTGACACACAGCTCCCCTTCCATCTGGCTGGTATTGGCGAAAGCCCCTCATCAGAGAAGCTGCGACGCTCAGGCCAGATACCAGTATCTAACACCCCAATGATAACATCATCAGCATAGTCTGAGTTAGGCCAAAGCCCTGAAACTTGATTAAGGCCAAGGAAGTCAGGTGACCGTGTTGTGTGGAGGCGTCCTTTACGTTCTAGTAAGACTGATAGAATGCCTGGGAGTTTACGGAGAGTGGAGGCTTGGGATGGGGTGAGGCGGGCTGCAAACCCATGTAGGGTGTGGTCATAGGTGTAGAGAAGCTTGGTAAGGTGGTGGGGAGAGGGAGTGAGGGAAGTGATTGTTGAAGTGTACCAGTGTTTGTAGGTGGTGAAGATTTCAGGTTTATGCGATTTAGATACATGGACAATGTAAGTACGTGGTTTTTCATTGGCAAGAGTTATGGTGAGATTGCTGCATAGAAAGAGAAGGAAGACAAAATAGGGAATCATTCCGACTCCGGTGTGTTTCCTTACCATTGCTAGAGGTGTGGATGAAGCATGAAACCAGATCCAACATAGATATATATATAAAAGAAAAAATCTAATTGTTGAGGGAATGGGCGAGGAAAACAACGAGGGAGGGAGACTTATCCAGAATTTTTGTATTACTTTATGTATAGCATGATTTCCTCGTGGATCTGATGCATGTGCCTGCCTTCATACAAATGAATTACATAATGAGAATGCAGACTAGTGGGGAATCTTCAATAATGACAATAATATAAAGATAAAAATGATGATTGTTTAGTGCAACTCTTTTTATGTAAACTATTCTTCTGCGGAAAATTCTAAATGGCCTGGGAAATCCAGCGAGGTTGACTGCCTGGGAGGGGCGAAGTTACACTTTTGCCCTCCCTCTCTTTAATAAACTTTTAGAAAAAGTGTTAAAAAGGAGGGGTAAAAATGTAATTTCACCCCTCCCAGGCAGTCAACCTCGCTGGATTCCCAGGCCAGCTAGAATTACTCTTCTTCTGCCACGTCTACCCCATTGTTATAATAATAAATAATTGTCGTGGATCACATTGTGATTGTGTCAACACTCAAAAATATTCTAGGTAGGTTTACTTGCTGGCTGCTTTGTCTACCATTCGATGATATTGAGATCTTTGACGAGATACATCTACAGTGCAGAGGTGACTAGTACTACCCTTCGTTATTATCTGGTGGAAGCTGATAGAAGCATCTCAAATCAAACATCATCTCAAATCAAACATTAAAAGGATTGAAACACCAATTACTCTATCGATGACGAGCATTATTAAGTGCAACTACATTTCTACAGCAAGTATTGCCTGTTTTTCAAGAATAGCAATTCCATGGTCAAACTAAATAATCAACAAATACATGCACTTTGGCCTTCAGAATTAGCAAGAGACTGCCTCAGAGCAAAAAACAAACACCTCATTAGGGTCACAAAGACACAGCGCACCGCAATACATAAATTTATTTCATTAATTAGCATTGCTCAAAACAAAACTAAAAGTGAATATACAAATAATTGACGCTGTTCGTTTTTCATTCAAAACTAAAAAGTGAATATGCAAATATTTCTAATCAAATGCCAGTGACAGAGCTAATTAATTAAATATAATTTATTATTTACTTTAACATAATTTTT
This sequence comes from Berberis thunbergii, assembly GCA_003290165.1. NCBI lineage: Eukaryota > Viridiplantae > Streptophyta > Magnoliopsida > Ranunculales > Berberidaceae > Berberis > Berberis thunbergii. The sequence goes on from QNQO01009061.1 coordinate 143,561, forward strand.
TTAATTTGAACAATACATAAATGACTATACAAAACTTCATATAATCTAATAAAAAAAATTATTGAAAAAAATGATGAAGATCACCTTGGATATATAAAAATTGAGTTCTATAATTTGAACTTTTACACATCTACATCTATGAAAACTATAAAACTCTCTCTCCTCCCTCCCTCTCCCCAGGTAGAATAAAAAAAATATTACAACTAGCTTCAACGCATTTTCATACCTTGAAATTGTTTCATGATTGCTTCGTTCTCAATGCCATAAAAAACTTCTTTTTCAATATACGTAACTAAACAATCATTCATCTAGTCAGCTCCCATTAGATTTCGTAATCTACTCTTCACTATATTCATAGCAGAAAATCTTCTCTCAACTAAGGTAGTGGCAACTAGTAGGGCGAGTGACAATGTTATGAGTAAATAAACCATGGGATAGACAAATTCCTTCTTGGTCTCAACCATCTTCTTTGCTAAACTGCTGATTCCATTGACATTTGAATATTCATTGTTGGAACACATCAATAACATAAGTTTCCAATTGATCGTGAAGTACCATGAGATCAACATCTGAAAAATCAGCTGGATAAAATTGAACGAGCCAAATCAACCACTGACTATCAAAAGTTGAAAAAGAATCACCTGGATTTAAGCATGCCATACAAAAAAGCAATTCGGTGTTTACCTCATCAAAGTGATTATTTAGCTCTTGGAGATGCATATCTATGTTGGTATAGAATCATTCAATTCGATAATGATATATGTTGGTTAATTTTTCAGTCTTGCGTCGTGATCTTCCTCGTTGTATAAATGTATCATCTATCTCAAGAACAACAATATCATGTTTTGATCAATGAAATAACTTTGTCCACAAGTATATCTCATCCATCTTCCCTCATCATTTGCAATCGTTGTTTGGAGATTTTAACTAAGGTCGTTGCATTGACATTATCTTGATCTTTTCATTGTAATGCTATTGACAAATCTCAGGTTATCGCCAATATATCATTCATTAAGTACAAATTGAAGAGGAACTCAAAAGATTGCCTAAAATCTAATAAAGCATATGTTTCTCCCTTCTGATCCGAGTTTAAATCATGTTTCACAACAATCTAGAGCACATCAATCACTAGAGAAATATTAAGAAGCAAATTTATCAAGGTTTTATAATAAGACTTCCAACGTCTATCACCAGGTTGTTTAAGATTGGTTTCTTGATTCAACCATTGACCACTTGTTACTTCGCCACTATTGAGTTTATCAAGAATCTTAATAGCTTGTTTGTCTCGAAAAATTTCCTGACGCTTGCATGCTTGCATGAAGGTGCAACAATGTTCACCGCACTTGAAACCAAGTTGAAGAGTAAAACAATTTGGGGGTGAATCTTAGCAACATGGACAAACGCTAACTGAAACTGATGTGCAAAACAATGTATATAAAATGCATACTTATTTTCCTTGAGAATCAAATATTTAAGTCCATTAAATTCTCCTTGCATATTATTGCTCACACCATCATAACCTTGGCCACGTAAGCTTGTTATATTCAACTTATAATCGAAAAACATTTTTACAAGTGTTATCTTGAGTGAAATTGTCTTTGTTTCAGAGACGTGCATAATACCAAGGAAACATTCAACTATACATCCATTCTTGTTCACATAGCGCAAAACAACAACCATTTGCTCTTTGACTGATACATCACGAGACCCATCAATAAAAAACGGCAAATTATGCATCTCCAAGATCTTTGAGTATAACAAAAGTGGTCTCACATGTAGCTTCACGTGTAATATCTTTTTGAATTTCAAGTGCAGTGAGTTTGTGGTTCTCTGGAACATTTTTTAGAACCACGCTCTTGATGTTATCATTGTGATTAGTTGTATATTGTAAAAGATCCAGAAATTTTTCATAGTTCATTAAATTTATTGATTCATTGTCACAACGGAAAGCTAATCCTTGTCACAGAAAAAATCGAATGCAATCAATTGAAGTTGATAAACGAATCTAGTATTCAGTTTTCTAATCAATTGAAGCTGATAAACGAATCTAGTATTCAGTTTTCTCTGCATCAGATTGTTTGGAAAAAAAATGATTGGATACGATGTTTTTGATTCATCAAACTTTGACTCTTCAGATAAGTTTGAGTGTGCAGACATTAGGCTTTCCTACATGAGTTTCATGTTTTTTTTTCCCAATTACTGAACCCTTCAACAATCACCACCCTTTTGTTCCCCGACACTTCTAAAAAGATAGCAATGGAGACAAAAGGTGTCATCATTTGCTATGCTATATTCTAACCAACTCTTATACTCGGTGAACCAAACTACATTAAAATGTCGTAGCGCGCCTCCTATTTTTTCTGTGGGAATGTGTAGTTCATCGGCTGACAAGGACCCCTTTGCAAATAAGCTCTTTTAACCACCTCTTGATCATTCGGAAGATAATCGGAAATAAAAAGTCTTAAACTAGGATCTGTTGGAAGATTTGATATATCAACCTCTAAATGACTTTTCTTTGAGATTGCTTCTGATAAATTACTGTCATCCTTATTTTGGGTTGGCGGGTGGTAAATCACTCACTGACTTGCTTTTTAAAAACTTATCCATAGCTGAAATAAAACGGAGACTATATTAGATTGCATTCAATATATTTATGTATCCTAAAACTTTATATTAATAAAAGCATTCATATATATATATATATATATATATATATATATATATATATATATATATATAATAAAAGCATTCAATATATTTATTTATCCTCATTTAACAAATTCACATTAGGATGCCATCTAAAAGGATGTTCACCGATTTTCTTCAATAAAGATGAATAAGTTTGCAACTACATTATATTTTCATAAAAAAAATTAGCTTGAAAAATAGAATCTTAGGACTCCTAGTCTAAGACTTTATATTTGCATTATAAATAATGATAAAGTATTGGTTGTGAGTCCTTTCAAATTTCAATTTTCTAACATATTAGTTAATCAATTTTCTAAAGTTATGGATAATGCATTATAAAGTTAATCAATTTTCTAAAGTTATGTTGATGCATTATATTTGCATTGTAAAGGATGATTAAGTATTGGTTGTGAGTCCTTTCAAATTTCAATTTTCATTAAAAAAATCTTCACAATGTAAAAAAAAGGTTTGTGTTTCATCAAAATCAGCTTGAGATTTGAAAAATTGAGAAAACCCCATTATCGAGTCTATAAAAAAAAGGATCTAATTAAGGGGTCTAACTGAGAAAAGGGATCTAACTGAGAAAACCCATTACTGTTTCAGAGTTTAAATCAACAAAGAGGTCTAACCCAGAAATCTGGATCTAATTAAGAGACTCAACAAGTTGATTCACTCAAACAGAGCTCCCCTTTTTACAAGTTGGGCTTTCCACTACTGTAAATCAGAACATACTAAAAATGCCAATGATGACCTTAATTGTCAAAGATTTATATGGGTGAATCATAATCAGTCATTGTAAACACTACAAGAAATACTGTCATTAATAGCGTTTTTGAAACGCTATGGTAGGCTACCATAGCGTTTTAGCAAACGTTGTATCTGCCGAAGCTATTATAGCGTTTTAAAAACACTATTGTAAGTTGACTACGATAGCGTTTTAGCGTTTTAGAAACGCTATGGTAGTTCTATTATAGCGTTTTTAAAACGCTATTATAAGTTGACTGCTATAGCATTTTAGAAACGCTATAATAAGTCTATTATAAACGCTATTGTAAATTCACTATTTAGAAAGTCTATTATAGCATTTTAAAAACGTTACTGTAAGTTGACTTTTTTTTTTGCTATCAAATGACTTTTTATAACATCTTATAAGTTTTATTTCTAGAAAATTAAAATCTAAATGTGTCAAACACTTAAACATTTCCATGAATGGGGGCAAAGTAATGTAATTAATAAGATAATGTAGAGTCACAAAATCTATCAAATAATAAAGATAATGTAATTAATAAGATAATATATTACACTTATGGTACTTGGGATAACAAACTAGAAATTAAGCGATGATTTTGCCCAATGGATCAATGAGAATCATGCTAACACCACCTGCTTCTCTAACAAAAATGGCTTTTTCGCTTATAAGGTCTGGGAGTTCAAAAACACAGACAACAATCTTCCCCTTTATCAAGCTACGATCAAGAGTGTTATTCTTGCATAAGCTGAAAAAACAGATCAAGACATATAATAATTAGCACTATATGAAGATGAGTGTTCATCAAGCACACTTGACAAGCATATATATATATATACCTTGCATGTATTTTGAGCTGAAACACACCAGGAGCAGCTGCTGCACTTGCATTAATAATCTCATAATACATGTCCATCTTAAGAGGGTTTATTGATCGCCCCTGCAAATTTAAAGGTTTTTAGAGTAAATAAATAGTGGGTATTACATATACTACAAATGTTCCTTGGGCAGGAATTCATGAATTTGCATTTAATAGTACTAATAGCATGGTTCTTCAATTACCTTAAAAAAATTTGAATTCCCAAGATGCAATATGGACTAAATTTGACGATCAATAGAACTAGCAGCTACGGTGAGTATCCAGGGAGCAACATTAGTTGCAGTGCCTGGGAAGAAATAATTTCCAGCTGAAGCAGAAACGACTATTCCTTTCCTAAATGCATGAAATCCTCCAATCGTTATCGAGTGATGGAAATAACTTGGTTGTGGTGGGTTCGGACCTGCGGAGGTCGAAATTATGTATACGCTATCATTAATGGCTGCAAGAAGGTCAACATCGCTACACAAGAAAAACCAACATGCCTTGTAGATAGCAAGCCTAGCACTAGGTACGCCTTCCCTTGCAATACCAGCGGCTAGTCCATATAGGCTCACATTGGTCACCACTGACCCAGCTATAGTAGGCCTACCTTTGGTTGCAGTGACTCCATTTGTTAAACATAAACTCAAGAAGCACAGAATGGTGAAACCTGTAGAGAGCTCCATGATTTTGAAAAATCTTTGACACCACAAATGAAGAAGCTTCAATTTCATGCTACACCCTTTTATAACTTTCGGGTTTTGGAATTTTCAAATGCCACTTTGAATTAAAACCACTCAACTCCACCATAGAAGGTTCCTCCTTCCCGGTAGATTTCGGTTTCTTCCCTCCAATTCTCCTGTCAACGTGTAAATCTGCCAGTAGTTTTCAGTAAAACATTAACAAAATTCAACTTGATCTATATGATTTTCCTCAGACTTGAATTTCTCGATCAAGTCCAATATTTCACTTTGGTTTTCACTGTAATGTTGAGAAGGTGAAAAACAGGGCAGTTCATAGTAGATTTTGAAACCACGTACAGAACATGAATAAACAAAGCACATGTTAATCAGGAAAGCGTATTTTGATTGCGACATACGTGCACGACCTCTAGAATGCACAAAACTTGCAACCGACTGTGGTAAATCATATCTGATTACTAAGCAGAAAGTCTGAATATCAAGACCTTCTTCTCCAACTTTTGTTGTCACCAGCAGATTCAGCTGCCAAGCAATACAAAATTAGAAATAAACACCTCAAGTCAAAAGAGAGGTCCATAAGAACAACTCAAATTCAGTTTTAATAGCCTTACAGATTGTAGGTTTGGAAGACACTGAATGGAAATAAAACATTGATCTTACCTGTATGACATCATTCCAAACCATGAGCTTACCTAGAGGAAGCAGGGCCATTTCTTTGTGGAATATATAATCCTCATGTAAGCCATCTCCATGCATTTGTACACTAATGCAACAGAAGCCATTTCTTAGTGTCTTTCATACTGCTGAGAAACAAACCTATGAATGTAAAAAGCATACGACGTCAACAGGGAAAATTTAGAGGTAATGCAACCAATTTTTCAGAATTTGTTGGTCACTCAGTGTGCATCTCACTTTCATGAACTTGATTTGTTACTAAGATCACTAAATTCTAAGAATATGCGTTACCATTTACAAAGAATAATGTACTGAATAAAATTATGTACACTTGGTGCATGATTAAAAAAATAGAAATGTGTGTGCAGAATGTTGTGTCGGTCCATATAGGTTATAGAACCCCACACTAGGAAATTTGCCTAGCAACTGAAAGCTAATGGCCCCATCTACCAGTTCATAGCACTTGTATTTCACAAGTCTAAGATTTCTTTCCTGTTTTACATTGTTCATTTTTTTTTTATCTATTACTTGAGCTCCTAGTAAGATATGTACCTTCTTCGTTAGTAATATATTTCTATTCTTCTACATATCAAGCAGTAGCCAAAAAACAGAAGAAACTAGATGTCGAGACTTTTGGTGGGGTAACAATTCAACCTCTGAAAATTCCAAGATTATTCAAAGAAATCACAACTACATGAATAGGTTTTTCAGTTTTTACCATCCAGGTATTAATAGACAAGTAACAACACATTTCATACGGAGAAATAAGGAGCCATCCCAAGCAAAAAAGTTTTCATTTAGATAAAACTAGCTTAAGGTGATCCAAGATACACCAGTTTAATTTACTTGTGCCCGATTGAAACTAAAGAAATATAATCCAAGAACAAGAACTGTAGTGCCATTGTTCCTCAAATGTGCTTCTATTCCCTCTGAGGTGAAACTCTCTATCATTCGTGGAGACTCTAAGGAGCCAAACTCAACAACTTCACCTGCTTCCTTTCACACACAAGTCCTTTTCTATTCGTCCCCCATCCCTTGGTCCCTACAGCACTCAAGCAAAGCTCTTCTTACAACTCATCTCACTCATGAACCCAACCCAACCCAAACTTCAGCTTATAGTTTGCGAGCCTAACCAAGCTGGAATAAAACTTGGCTCAGCTGAAGCTCGTGGTTTGTGATTCACATGCATGAAGAGGCACAGGAAACGAATACAGAAAATGAAATAACTGGACAGAACACAACTCAAAACCATGGAATGCAGCAGAAAGAAATAACCCAAAAACTCAGATATGTGGCATACAACGTGACACAAGACAAGAAGTAAATAAATATAAAGTGTCTATACAGCTTCTCAAAACTTACTTGCACAGTTTTGCAGTTTCACCATACAGGTGGTCATCTCTATATGAGTTATCATATAATTGGAAGGTTCTGAAAGTGATGGCCCATACAGAAAGTTTCAAAGCAGCCGAGAAGTACAGACCTTTAGATTCAAGTTCCCCATATTGCGTTCTGCACAAAGAATATTGAGGGAACTGGGATTAATACAGTACAATACCAGATTAACCTTCAAAATAAAAGTTAAAAAGTCAAACAAGGTCATTACGAAAAACCTCAAGAGGAACAACTTTATGCTTTAGAAAGTACCTGGTTTGAACTTCATAATGGCAATGATCTCCATGGCACATCTTCAGATTGTGCTCTTCTACGATCAACAGATCTGTTGATGGAGGCCGATGCCCTTGCACGCCTAGCCACTATGATGAAGAATCGGAGCAAATGGAATAAAAAAAATGCATCAGTAACGGGGTGGTTTCCATTGTCAAATTGAAAAATGAAACACACAATGCCATTTAGATGAGATAAGTCCAGCTACGAGTCATTATGCGAGTACCTAGATGGATTATGCCAACAGGAGTCCCTGAACTTGACCCAGAGACACCTGAAGATGACCCTGGGTGAAATCTAGGAATGGAGTTAGAAGCCCGACCTGTAAATGGTGGATATGGTGATGGCAGCAGTGGTGGTAATATGTTAAAACACACTTAGAATATATTAGAAGTACACCTTGAAACACGCTTAGAATATGTTAAAAGTATCTAATTTAATTTACCTCATGAGCATCCGATGGAAAGAAATACCCGATTCTTGATCTTTGTCCTCTTGGTGTGTTGCTGACCGGAGATGGACCCTGAGCACCAATGGGTTTATTAGAAACATTGTTCACTACAAGGAGATTGGATGTTTGTAGAGGAAACGTAAGAATGATATTAGTAGCCAGTCCATATCGTGGAGATGATGATAGCTGCAATAAAGAGAGGAAAACAAAAACAAAAACAACATATTAGTATATTTAAAGTAAAACCTTAAAACATGTTTAGTATATATGTAACGAGCAACTGATTCCATTTAACCTGACGAGCATCTGATGGAGTGAAATTCACTGCTCTTGGTGTTTCACCCCTTGATGTGTTGCTAATCGGAGATGGACCTTGAGAATCAATGGGCCTCCTAGGAAAAAGGGGAGCCAATTATTTTTCTAAAAATAAAAACCCAACATTTCATTTTTCTAAAAACAGATGATAAAATCGCAAAACAAAGTAGAAATGTAAAAAATCACACACTTATAGAGTAGTTAAAGATATTTGTGCTTGCGGATCTCAAAGAACATACTCCAAGAGTGCCAATTATTGTTGATCGTTGTAACCCCCAACAAGTATTGCTCTACTTCATCCCACAAGCCACTTGTTATCAGGTCTGTCACATAATTCACGTCTATAAATAGCCTGGTCTCTTGCTCAAGTCTACAAAAAACACCATGAATCAAAATCAAAACATCTAACAAAATACAAGGAACGGAATGAAACAAATCAAAGATCAGAGAAAAGATCGTGATTCATTACATATGAGCCGATTGGGCCAGGCTATTGTTGATCAGGAAGTGAAGTATCAAGTGCAAACAATAGTCTGTCATTGGATTTGATTGAACCATTTGTACTAGTACAGAAGAAACACAAAATCAATGGAAAAAAAACCTGTAAGTCCTGATGAGGAAAACTAATCCATGAAACAAAACAACTAGATCAAAGAGAATTGAACAAGAAAAAAGTATCACAGTGCATATTCATCATAAAGCATGCAAAAATATCTCAGTGCATATCAATTTCCATTAAAAAAATTGCTACCAACCTGAATACAAGCTCCAGACCTGTTTTGCATGTTCTTGATGACCTGTTTTGCATGTTCTTGATGGTCTCACCCCCTTTACCAATAATAACGCCAACCTGTATGACATCATTCCAAACCATGAGCAAAGATAACCAAATGAATGCCAAGAATGAAAAAGGTAGGCGTTACCTTTCCATTTGGAATTGTTATCTGTTTGCTCGTGCTCTGGTCATAAATTCCATACAATATTTACAAGATCTTCTTCCATACAATATTTACAAGATCATAAATTCACTACTGATTAAGATTACTAACTTATCTCATTACATCAGCTGCTTTCATATGGAATGAATATGGGTAAACAGTTGGGATGAATGATCACTGAAACTCAAAATAGACTTCCATCTAAAACTTGAAAAACTATAAAACTTTGGGTACACAGGACATTATACAAAACTTAGCCAAAGCAAAGTAGACTAATCATTCACCTCCAAACGACACAATGACAGTAATAGAGTCAACCACTGATCCTGCAGCACTTGCTGCAGCTGCAAACCTACTTGCTCCAATCATGGGGATCAGAGTTCCTAATGTAGGTGCTAAAGCACTAAATCCTGCAGCTATTGCTGGAGCAGCCAGACCTGTGAAAGAAAGGAACTGTGTACCATGTTAAAAAATTGTTGTAACTGCTCCATTTCGCCACCTTGTTCTTCATCTCCGCAGGCATGACCAATTTGGACAAGTATTTCATAAGCCTTATTTCTTGTTTTCTTATTAGCCTGTAAACAAAATGATTTAATTATTCACCAAACTCTTTCCCCTAAAACTAAAAATAGAAAAATGATGCATTGAGTATTAAATAGACATCTGATGGAACAGGTCTAGAATGAATTAGCAACACTGACAATGAAAGCCGCTAGGCAGAAAAAGTAAATAAACAAAGTAACGAAACACAATCCTATCACTCCACTATTACAAAATAGGTATGAAATGCCAATTAGAAGTGGAAAAATTAGACCTAAGCAACATTTTGTGGCAGGGATGTGCCTTTAGGTTGGACTTAAAATCAACAACTTGATCACAACGCCTCTTGCCAGCTTCGCTCAAAATATTTCCAGCAAGCAACCTGTCCACCAATAGGAGAATGTACACCCAAAAATTTCAACGAAAGAAACAGCGAAACAGGACTAGTTTGTTGTATTGTCATAATCAAATTGTCCAATTCAACCCTTCTCCTACATAGGAGAATCGAAACCTTAACCATATGATTAGCAAATAAAAAAAGATTTCCAGACAGGTAGTACTCATAAAAAATTGCAAACCCAAATGAAAAAGCTCAACACTTCATCAAAGTTGTATTCTTGCCAACATATCCTTATCATAGTAAACCAAAAAAAATAAAAATCCAAACTAGAAATCTGAATCAACTAAGGCCCTGTTTAGTTCAATGGAAGATACCTGAAATAAAATATAGTTTTCAATTGAACTACTAAAACCAAGGAAAGTTCGTGTTTTTGAATTAAGATGTCATAAGAAACCAATGACCATATAGCTTTATCTTTGCAGAAATTTGCCAGAATGGCTTGTAGAAGCAACGGTCTAAATGAGTAAATCGTGCATTTACAAAGAGAAGAAGTGTAGTAGCATTTTGAGGTTTACCTTGTTGTTCCATCAAACCTGGGAGGAGGGGCTGAATTGGTGTCCAGAACAGGTGGAAGAACTTCTTGCACAATTCTGAATCACAAAAAAAAAGAGACCCATCACATTACCTCATCAAAAAAACACAAAGTACTCGAGAATCCAATAAAACAGGACACGAGACGATTCAAAGCACAAAAATGCATTGATTCAGAAACCCCATCAAGCATGTCAAAGAAAGATCGAGAAACTAATAAAAGAATTCAGAAATCCTACCCAGTTGCCATTTTTTCTTGTTAATGTAGGAGCTCTGGTTTTTCCTAATTGATTAACGAAAACTTGGTTTGCTAACTTGAACAAAAAAATTGATGAATAGAGAGATATCATTACCAACTTTCTGCTAGCAAATTTCATTTACCAACTTTCTAAAATGCCCTTATTTCATTTGAAAGGAAATATCTTTTATCCCATGTATAGACATAATGCCCTTATTTCATATGAAAGGGAATATCTTTAATCCCATGTATGTCTTACCTTCGGTAAAAACCTCTCAACACATGAGAATAAACATTTCATCACATTTGATGCTGAGCTTAAAGCTACTTTTATCTCTTCGATGCCAACCTGCGAATCATGAAATTTCATTGTGATATACTCTATTGAAAACTTTGGTAGCCAGAAAAAATATATACCCAGAATTTGTTACTGATCATCCAGGAACAGAAAGTGCTGGCAGAACAGGACAGATATATTACTCTGACATTGCCATCGATTGAAAGACGAAGTGAGGCATCATGCAACGCTTTGATTGCTTCTGATATGGAACTTGAATACTCCCTTTCCAAAGAAGATCATTCATCCAAACATGGCATCTAAAACAGTCCAAACAAAATAATAAATTAGATATGTGTACTACACAATATGCCAACATAATCAAATTACGTTGGATGTCCAATCCACAGAACAATATAATATTTTTTATTTTTTTAGTGAATCATGTTCCCTTTAAACTAATTGCAAATGTTCAGACATAATTTTCCATTCCCATTGAGTTCATTCACAACAAATATGCAAATGATAAAATGGATGCTAGTACTTGGAAATTGGAATGGCATTCCAACTTTGGAGAAATACCATTAAAGGGGCACCAGAAGCATGGAGTACCCATCGTGGGTTCTCTGGAGAAGGCCGCTCTAGTTTGTAAATCTAAAGCAATTATTGTGGTTGTGGATAACACCAACTTGATTATATACATGGATAATACTTGCAAAGACACCTCAACTTTTGCATACACTTTTTCCAATCACGCATTTTGTATACACTCCTAATCACTTGCACATAATATTTGTTATAACGTCTGATTGGATTTTCTATTCTGATTGAATTTGCAAAACACTTCAAACTTTTATCTCTTTAGTGTGCAAACTGCCAGCATTCACCCACTAATATTCTATTCCATGTGACAATGAGGAGGGCTTTTCTTTTTCCAGGTTCAAGTCAGACCTTTCATGTATCACACAAACAGTATTATAAGCTTGCTATGAAAATCTAGAACTATACTAATGTTTGGAAGGCTTCTTGCTTCTCATACGGCCTTTTCTCTGTTTGTTTTAAGATTTACTGGCTATTATATTCCTCATTCAGGGAATGCAGTACTTTTATAAAGAAACAGACAAGAGATGTCATCGCAGAGGTATGCAAAAAGATAGAACAACAATTTAGTAATTAGTCTAGATAGGTATGCAAAAGATAGGGGTTAAGGACACATTTAATAATTTAGAGGACTTGGCAGAAGGGTTGCTAAACCATTATAGTTGTCGAAATATTCTATTGCTCAATAGTTTTCGAGGACCATGGACTTGGAAATGTCTTGGCATTGTCATGCAGTAGACATGGGTAAACTTGGTTACTAATTAAACACTACAGAAGGGTTATATAACAATAAATTAGAAAAAATTACCCAAATGCCTTGGCAGTATCATAGCATTCTTGGGTCCAAACAAGAAACTTCTTTATGTCATAAAACCTTTGTGTTAGACAATTCAAATTCAACATCACCTCATTATCACATCCAAATAAAATATGTCTAATCCTACTAAACATGAAGAACAAAACTTATCCAATTTATGAATTCAAAGGAGTTTACCAAGCCAATATTTATTTTACAGAATAATTTTTACAGCTTTTTAACATGTAATGGAAATATGTTGAATTATAACCATGCTGCCCTACTAGCTATCTAAGTCTATTGAGGTAATTTACATCTAGATTTGTAATTCATTTTAGCCAACCTTGATTGCTTGTTTTATTTTTCATTTTTAATGTTATATTTTGCCTTTATAAAAGTATTTTTGAGCATTGAGGATATGTGCAGGAAATTATTTACACACTTATTTATTCTCAGAATGAGTTTTCTTATCCATACGAGAAAGCAAGGTTGTCACAAGGAAACACTAATATTTGTTGAATTCTTGAGCACGTCATAACACTAATTCAAAAAATTGTAAGCACAAAATGCATTTTTCATGAGAATAGTCTTACTTGAGCTTCAAGGATATTAGATATTATTTCTGCCTTCTTCAACTGTCCAACTGTAGTGTGCTTATTTTCAACAGAATCATGCAACTCTGATATTTTGGCAAAAAGGGTATGAAGTGATTTCTGCAGAGAAACAAAATAAAATTTGATGTTTGATGAACAACACTGAAAGCAATATAAAAGCACACATTACCCTGTTATGCTACTATATAACCTAGGGAGCACTAATACTTCCAAAACCCATTGCATGGTGTCCGATACAGCTTCAATATGTGTCCTGCGGTCTTTGGAGTGTGGGACAGTCAAGAGGAGAGTTTGTCTTTTTGCTTATGCATACTTATGCTATTGCAAGTGTTGTGGCTATGATGAATGTTTGTTTGTTTGTTTGTTTGACAAATGACTCAGATGACTTTGGTGTTTATGATTAATTTTTTTACTGGTGTAATATAGATTTCTAGTTATAAAAAAACATATTATTTTAATGGTGTGTCCTAACGGTACCATTATCTTCACAGTGTCCTTATCCATGCAACTCAGTGTATAACTTTCTCCTGTCGGAAGCTTATCAACAAAGTTCACAAGTAAATGAGAAAATACACTTCTGAATGCAATGTTTGTTAGACTGTTATTGTTGCTGTTATTTTCTTCAACTTTCTACTCTCTTGCAAAGAAATAAATAAAACCAAGACTCCAAATTTCTAAATACACAAATTAAGAGAAGTAGATGAGCAAAACATAAGACAGAATCACTGCAATTGCTGCTCACTGCCACAAGATCTAATGTGAGAAGAAGGTGACTAACCTGAGCTGTAGTTAACTGAGCATTCATGGAAGCCTTGGCTTTCGCATTAACATATCTCCATTGTAAATAACGGTTGTAAAACATACATAGAACATGGACATTTTCAGTGTGGCTTGAAACCTTCCTAGCCTTGTTTGTGTCTGCCCCATTCCCGAGCAGCTTGGTGTAGGATGGATGTGGTAGCAAAAGAATGCTACTTGACTTGAGAGAGCTTGGATTTGACTTGGAAGCCACAGAGGGGGTTGGCTTGTATATAGACTTGGTTACATTAGAAAAGGTGTGTCGAGAAATTGGGGAATTTAGAGAACGATGGCAGTCAGACACCTTGGGAGAATCTCCAAGAGAATTCCATGAATCACAACTCCTTGTAGTGGAGGACATAGTTGGAAATAGATCTGCCTCAGGCATGGAAGAGCGCAAATCCATATTGGGACGACAGGGAGTGTTGCACATAATACCTTCCCTATCAACCTGCTCCTCCTCCTCCTGATCCACTACTGAATTGGATGATTGTTTGGTTGGTGCTAATGAAATATCAACCAGGTTTAGGTTTTCCGAACCACAATTCTCAATTGGAGCAGCTTAGCAGCAGCAGTGGAGGATGATGTTACTGAAGCTGAAGCGGAGAGCAGTTTGGAGAGGGAGAGCAGAGCCGAGCGGAGAGGGAGAGCAGAGTGGAGCAGAGAGGGAGACCACAACGCCTAGAAGTAGATCAGGCGGTGAGCAGAACGAGAGCAGTGAGGAGAGGGAGAGTGAGACCAGAGCAAGCTTCCTTCGTTTCTTTCTTTTCTTTTCTTTCCTTCTTTCCTTATTTTCTTTCTTTTCGATCGTGAGGGAAATTTTAGGGGTGGGCAAAAACGATTTAAATTCGATTAACCCACCGAATTGTTCGGTAACCAAATCGAAATATGAGTAGAACGAAAATAATTTAAACCGAATCAAACTGATTATAAATGGTTCTAAATCGGTTTACGATTTTGAACTGACCAATCTATCTTACATTTCAAAGGGGGTTTTTACTGTTCATAAACAGTGTTATGTGAGTGTTTGTCCTACGTGGCACCATTTATATCCTTGGCAGCCGTTAAGTGAAAAGAAAAAAAATCGATGCTTTCTTCATTCTCTCCTTTCCCCTTTCTTCCTCTACCCAAACCCCTCCCACCAATCAGAGAAGAATAAGGACGAAAGAAGAAGAGAAGGTAAGATCTCCTCTTCCTCTACATCTCCTCCTCTTCTTCTTCTTAAGATCTGAAGATTTTTTTTTTTTTTTTTTTGTTTCAGGAGCGCTCTTTTCCCTAAGCACCTCCTGCGATCCAGAGTCTTCCACACAACGCCTGCCCTCCTCCCTAAGCACCTTCCTCCACTATAATATCACCTTCGTGAACACAATTCTCTCTTTCCAACTGCCAGCCTCTTCCTCTTCTACTCTTCTCAACACTTCACATCACAGACTACTTCAGTCCTCCGCACATTCCCAAGCCACCTTTACTTCACTGAAAACACCCAATTCTCTCTCTGTTAGAAAACATAGAGGGTACATAGTTGCAGAAAGTGGAAAGCAAGGTTGGGATTTTGGTAGATTTTTGAAGACTTTGTATTTCTTCAATGGGTCTCCTTCTCCTGCCAAGGTCTGTCCACCTTTTATTATATCCCATTTCTCATTTTTCTACTTGATTGATTTGTATCACATAATAATTAGGTTGATTCTGTTATTTTAATTTATGATTCCGGTCTTTGCCTTTTTTTTTCTTTTTTCTTTTTAAATTTAATTCAATTACAGTTTCATGATTTTGTTGATCATAATGGGTTGATTTTTCTTTTTGTTTATGTGAAGTTCTTTGAATCTTTGATTAACAAGTTGTCCAACTCAACATCGAGTGAAATAGTCAAGCAAATGGGAACTTCAGATGTGGTTTTAGTAACTGGGGCTACTGGGGGTGTTGGGTGGAGGGTTATCGACATTTTGCGCAGGAAAGGGTTGCCTGTTCGAGTACTGGTACTATCTTTTCTTCATCTCTCTCAATTAAGGTTTTTATTTTTTTCCTCTTCTTGGATGTTTGTCTGAATTGGTTGTTTTGGTGACATTTAGAGATGTTTTCTAAACAATTTTTAGTAGAAAGAAATAAGGAATATAACAATTTTTATGACAGGTTTCAATATTTAAAAATACAGAGGAAACTCTGTCGAAATTTTGATTTTTTAGTTGTTCATGACATTGATTGTCATTATAGTCACTTATGACATGTTTAGATAAATTACTTTATTAAAAAAATTGACATTTTTTTGGATATAATGATATTGTGTGCATGTCTCTTTCGACAATAGTCTGCAATAGTGCCAACGGCACGGGTATTACACTAGTTTATAACAGAACCGACCGATTAATTAGATATATATAAATAAGTAAATAACAGGTAAGTGTCAATACCTGATTAGTGCAACAAATGCACTGCAGTACATCCTGTTGCACTAAATCATCCCATTTTTTCAAAGTTTTCAATTTTGAGCTAAAAATTGGGTCTATACAAAATTGGGCCTGTAAAAAAATTGGACATGTTTTAATGAAAGTCTTTCAAATGCTTGAGCCTGAAATTTTGGCCCAACTGAACCGAACCGATCCGAAATTCAGTTCAACCGAATTCATCGGTTTACAAATACAAAATTCGGTTTCGATTTCGGTTTTGGGCAAACCGAATGAAATCGGTTTGGGCCTCAAAACCGAACCGAACCGACATTGCCCACCCCTAGGAAATTTGGCGCTTTGTGAAATTTTAACTCCCGCTCGTTTGATAGCGTTTTAGCAATGTAAAAGATATGAAATGGGACAAACCTTGGGCTTTTCGTAGCACTAAGTGAAAAAGTGTTATTGTCATGTGCTATTAATGGGTAGTTGTGGTGCAGTGAAATAACTAAAATTCCACTACTGGAAACAAAGAAACATGCAAAAGTATCTTAATTTGCTCCAATGGTGCTACAACAGTCTTCGAGAGACCTCAGGTAGCACCTCCAGCAATCCTTGTCTGGTTTCCTCACTTTCCTGCACAAGAAAAGAAAAGAAAAATCAGAATTTTATAGATTACATGAAGGGAAAGGTTAAAGGAAGAGGAGATTGGGTTGCTTAGTGCTTACGATTCCTTTGTGGAGTGAACCAACACAGTTAGCACCTGGAGGAAGAAGAAGAAGGTTTGGATAGTTATAGATATCTAATACTTCTGAAGATGATGAAATTTGGGGGTTTCCCTCATCATGTTTTTCCCTTAATCAATGGAGTGTAAAGAAGAACAAAAGTACTGTAACTCTTGGGAGAGATTTGAAGTTTTGAACCCCTATCTCTAACTCTTTGTGAATCTGGTGGAGATGGAGTGTGTAGAAGAGATTTGAAACCATAGAATCCTTGTCAATGGTGGAGTGTGGAGAAGAGATTTGAGGGATTTGATTGAAGCCCTAACTCTAGAGTGTGTAGATTGTAGAATTAGAGTATGAAAGAAAACGTGGAGCAAATTGGGGGGGGGGAACAAATATTTTTTTCTCTCAAAAGTCGCACTTGCCCCTACGTGAATCCGTCCTTGTCAACGGCTGCCACACCCATTTTGCTATAGTACGAGATGGGGAGAGATCATCATGGAGAATAAATGTGAGTACCTGAATCTCCTAGGAGAAGACCTGTGTTCCATTGCTTGACCTGGATGAGTAGAAGAGTTGTTTCTGTCGCATAGCATTCGGCCATTGTGTTGTCCATCACCTTGCCTCCAATTGTATTGGCTACCCTAGTTAGCACCTCACCTTGCA
Organism: Berberis thunbergii; assembly: GCA_003290165.1. Taxonomy (NCBI): domain Eukaryota; kingdom Viridiplantae; phylum Streptophyta; class Magnoliopsida; order Ranunculales; family Berberidaceae; genus Berberis; species Berberis thunbergii. Next base: position 161,167 of record QNQO01009061.1, read on the forward strand.
AAGAGACTGCAAAGACACCAATAGCACCTTGGAATGATCTGGCATAAAAACTAGCATATTAGTTGATAGTATCCGGTTGTAAGGGGAAAGGGGAGGGTTGATGACTATAGATAATATGAATGCTTATATGAGTATTGACTGAGTGAATTTGGTCAGTGATAATCTTGATGCGATCAGTGGCTTCTCGAGTATAAAGGCCAAACACAAGGGTAGGAATGTTGTCGGGGGTGTTCCCATGGTTGGGTGCAGTGATGGAATTCTTCAAGATATGATGAGTCGAAGAAGATTCACTCAAAATGGAAGATTGGTTTGAGAACCAGGTTTTCCAAGTATGTTGGAACTTAGCGAGAAACTTGATTGGACAGATAGTGATGTTGTTGAAAATGCAATTGTTTATAGCTGACCAGATGGTACTAAAAAGGTCTCAAATTGGGAAAACATGTCATCTTTGTTTCCAGTGAAGGATTTGGCAGATTTCCACATAAAATTAAAATATGTGGTGATTCAATTGGGGTATGCAATCTAACTAAATTAGATCTTGTTGAAAAATGTTGCGAGTCGGTTTTCATAAGAGAAGGAGTGCGTTGGGTGGGGCCTGACTTCGCAAAATTTCTTAAAGGATATTGTGCTCGAAAACATGAGGTGGAGTTGGTCGAGAAGACTTTTGTAGTGCTTTAGACCGAGAACTTCTTTTTTTCTTTTGGAATCCAAATCAGAGAGTCTGGGGCATCAAATGCTTTAATGATAGTATTAGTGATGTCGATAGCCACTGGTGAAGGAAACAAAAGGTGAATCAAATTCACGTTCCATTGCGGATCCTGATTGGAGTTCAAAGTCCAAAACTCTAGGATTGAAGAGGGCACATTTTGTTGCAAGGTAGGGAGGGTGTTTTCCATAAGAAGAATGTTGGGTTTAACCCAACAATCTCTCTAGAGGTCAATTGTATTACTCGACCTAACTTGCCATAACAGAGGATATTTCATCCTTTTAAGGGTCGCAAAATTACATCGCCAGGCAAATGAGGTGGTGGAGAGGGCTTTGGCTATATGGGCTAGGCTTTTATTGTTAAAATAAATAGCCTTAAGTTGGAGAGTTCTGGCAGAATGAGGGAGTGAGATCAGTTGCCACATGCTTTTAGCCATTAGGGCTAAATTCTTGGTCCTAGACATAGGAATATTAAGGCCTCCAAGGATTTGAGGCTGATAAATGAAATCCCAGGTGCATAAATGTTTGGCCTTGCTATCTGTAGCTCCATTCCTCCGGAAGTTTCAAACTAAGTTATCCATTTTGTTTGTGATGGAGCAAATGAGCAAAAAAGTTTGCATAGTATATACTGGGATTGAGTTAATAACAACCTTTATCATGATCATTCTGCCAGCTTGAGAGAGAACTTTGGATTTCCAGCTCGAAAGTTTGTTGTTGACTTTTTGATTAGGAACTGGAAATCATTGCCTTTGTTCGTGGAAAAAAGAATAGGAGAACCAAGATACTTATCCCTGGGTTGTAGTACTTCGATCCCAAAATTCTATTTATCATTTTTTAATGTCTTGGGTGGACGTTAGAGCTATAGAAAACTGGAGATTTGTCAAAATTGATGATTTGACCGGAAACGAGACAATAATGATTGAGGATATCCTTGACTGAATGTGTTTCCGTAAGGAAAATGCAACAAAACATCATAAGATCGTCTGCGTGAAGCAGATGGCTAATGGGGGTGAATGACGTCTAATTTTGATACCTTTGATCACGTTATCCGATTCTGCTTTACAAAGAAGGTAGGAAAACGTTTCTGCCACAAGGATGAAAAGATAAGGGGATAGAGGATTTCCTTGGCGTAGACCCCTAGATTGTTTAATAGAGGAAAATGAGTACCATTGAGGAGGACCTGAAGAGAAGTGGTGGAAACACATTGGGTTATCATTTGGGTCCATTCTGTCAATAAGCCTAGTTAGGTCAATATCTGTGCAAGGAATTGCCTTTGTCTTAGCCATATCAATTTTAATGGCCATCCAAGCTTGCTTCTTCTTTCACATATGGTTCATTTGAAATAAGGTTTCATGGGCTAAGCTGACATTATCTGTTATAGAACGACCACCAAGAAATGTTCATTGATTTGGGGAGATGATGTTATCTAGCAAAGGTTTAAGTCTGTTAGCCATGATTTTAAATATAATCTTATAGATAACATTGCAGAGACCTATGGGTCTAAATTTGTCAGGAGAAATTGAATTGCCAACTTTTGGGATCAAAGCAATAAAGGTTTCATTTAGCTTGGGGTCGAGATGTCAAGTGATGAAAAATTGCGTGACCACCTTGAAGACATTTTTTTTTAACAATCTCCCAATAATTTTTAAAGAAAACGGCAAGAAAGTCATCCGACCTTGGGGCTTTGTGACTACCGAAGTAAAAAATAATCTTGGTGATTTCCTCTTCGGTTGGGATAGCCAGGAGAGATTCATTTTGTTTCTGAGTGATGACCGGTTCAAAGAGGGAGATAATTTTCGAACTCGGGGACGGGTTAGAGGTTTGGAAAATATTGTTAAATAATCGTTAAGTACTTTCCCAACCTCTTCATGATTAGAGTGCCAAACATTATTTTCATCTTTACGACGGAATATATGATTTCTCTTCCATCTAAGCAGGGTTGCTAAGTAAAAGAACTTGGTATTCTTGTCCCTATCACGAAGCCTGGAACTGCCAGATTTGTTCCACCAAAAGTGTTCCTCTCTAATCAAAAGTTCATCAAATCTATGCTCTAAGACTTTGATTTGAATAACATTGGCTGTAGAAGAAAGTACATTTTGAGGATGGTCATGTGCCACTCGGGTCTTGGAGATGCAAAGTTGGATAATCCTGAACTCCACCCTATTCCATCTCGAGAGGGTGCAACTGAGATTTTTGGTTTTGAGATGAAAATTCTTAGGCGCGATCTCATGATGTGTATGAGACCTGGAGGAAGAGATCAGGAATTCACATTTGGGGTTTCTAGACCACATATGAAAGAATCGAAAAGGCCTAGGACCATGGTGATGGGGTTTAGTAACTAGTTGCAGAGAAATGGCTTTAAGCCTTATCTAATTTAAGCATCGGAGTGACATCGGCCACCACACGGTAGTCCTTGACTCACGTTTGCTACCTGTGTAAGTCTAGGTAAGTAGCGAGGAATGAGAGCAAAAATCAACTACATCAACAATGATTTCCAATTTCTTATTGATAACATGATTCAAAAGTTGCAAGTTTGGAAATCTAAAGTTCTCTCTTGTGTTGGCAAAACTATTATGATAAAATTTGTTCTCGACTTAATCCCAGGTTACATTATGCAATATATAACCATTCCTTGTGCTTCGCCCCCAAGTTGAACTTCCTTCCCTCCACCAAGTTGGACTCCCGTGCAAGAGATTTTTGGTGGAATGGTTATTCGTGTTGGAAAATAATGGGTTTAAACCATTATGAAAAAAAAAATAATGGGCCCAATTTTGTGTGGGACCTGCATCATTTTTTCGATGGGTCATGCCATATTCATGCTTTACTATGTGAGAGCTTCAAAATGGTATATTTGGGTGTCCAAAATGATGTTTAGGTGAATGAGAAATTGAGTCTCAAATATACGCATTCGAAGGTCTTGGGCCAATACATGCGAGTGCGTCCTGGAGACTCGAATGTCATTTCTATCCGGCCCAAATGACATTCAAGTCCGCAGGACGATCTCCCATGCATTGGACCAAGGACTTCAAGGGCGTATCTTTTAGGCTCAATTTCTCATTCACCAGAGCATCATTTTGGACACCCAAATATACCATTTTGAAACTTTCACGTAGTAGAGCATGAATATGGCTCGACTCATCGAAATAACAATGTGGGTCCCACACAGAATTTCCCCCCCAAATGGTCCATCATAATGGGTTAAACTCATTATTTTCCAACAATTCGGATAGCAAAGCCAATTATATGTGTAAATGAGGTGCCATCTCTCTCCCAAGAAATTTGAGAGGTCTCAATATTCATTTTTCTAGGAATAAGAACCTTGCCTTAATGGCAAAAAAATGTTTGGTAATCTTGGGTTTCTCTTCACTACCCAAGAGTGCAACAACATCACGTTATCTACTATAACTAGAACAGTTTGTTCAAAATAAAGAAGTTTCCTTTTGTGGCATCTTTTTTTTGAAGAGGTTTCCTCGCTACTCTGAAAAAGTTAAGCCTTGGGTTAAATTGCATATTCTAGATGGTAAAAAGGTTGATATTTGGAGGGAAGTTTGGGCCAAGCTACCGTTCATCCTTGAGGAATGCAAGAACAATGTTATTTTTTTCAACTTGTTTGAGCTTCCTACTCAAGTCATTGATCGAATGATTCGTCCATGCACCAATGGTGTTCACTGGAATGAGATTCTTATTGATGATTTTTCCCCCTCTTCCTTTGGCATTGGATATGCTCAACACTCCTGTTAGATTCTCTATGGCTCAACTTGAAATCACTTCCTTTACCTTGGTTCTCATGGAGTTTCCTTCCAAAATTTTCAGAGAACTTTGAAGAATCAAAGCTCATCCTCGTGATATTTTTCTTCTTTTACAGTTAGGTATAAATATCATTCAGTTGAGTGGGTATTGAGATCCCTAGTTAGCAATATTATTAGACTTGTTAATTGTTGCAAATGCTAGTATTGTAATTTATTATAGATACCTCAATGTCGAGGCTCTAAAACTAGCTAAGGCAGCTTGTATTGCAGTATTGTATTCATTCCTATTAATATATTCTTACATTATATAAAAAAATACTCAGGTGATAAATTATTTGGCATAAGGTGTTTCCTCATTGCATCCCTTGATTATCTTAACATTGTCCAATTTCATAATGCACCGCACTTATTGTTGAAGTCTAAAAACACACCCCATTTTCAAATAATATCAAATTGCACCTCTGACATTCCATAATTACCCATTCTAAATACCCCTCTATTTTACATCTACTTAAAAAAATCTCACCAAAGTTATTTTCTTTTTCATTCCCACCATTTATTACTAAAGGTCCATCCAATTCCTTACATATGCTTTTAAACATATTTTTAACAAAAAAATAAAAATCATTATTTTTGTTTTATGGTAAATAAAAGTAAGAGGTTTACTTTATTTTTAGATTATATATGTTGAAAATAAAAATAACACACAAACCCTATATAAATTTGATTGTTGCAAGTTATAGAAGAATCTATGAGCGTATTTTGAGTTATTATTTTGTTCGGTTGGGTGTGTTTTGATGGGGTAGTTTTTATATTTGGAGAACAATGAATACTTTGATATTTTAATTTATCAAGAGAGATGTATTTGAGAATCACAAAAGATACTCTTTTATGTTGGACCCGGTATTTAAAACTTTTAATTGACATTCCATTGAGAATTGTAGGGTACAACGAGGTTTCACCTTTACATAAGGGCAATGAATTTATAACACCACAGATTCCACTGTCACACACTATCCATCTCATTTTTTCCCACACCACTCCCTTTCTATCCCACACCAAGCTTCTCTTCCACAACACCCATAAAAGGCAAATCTAAATCTTTTTTTGATCCCAAATTCAAATGATCAAAAACTCCCTCTCCCATTCAAAGTTCCTATTCTTTGCTCCACTGAGACTCTCCCTCCCTCCCTCATCTTCTTCCCTTCACTGAATCTCCCAAAAGACTTCATCGTCCCTCCATTAAGACTCCTTCTACAACCATCACTCAACTATCATTCTCTCGCCCAGTCTCTCTCATTCAACTTCCACCGACTCACCCAAAAGGGTTCATCGTCTCTCCCACTACAATCACTCTCTCCCCTACTATCTCAACAGGTTTCCCACTCTCCGAAGGATTTCCTGTGTGATTTCTTCACGAAGGATTGTGTGCAATTTGCTTTGGCATTAGGTGTGCGATTTGGGGCCATTTAACAAAACCCACATTGTAGAAACGTAATTTTAATCTCAAAACGAAACCCTAAATTGAACTCATTCCATGTCATGTGTGATTAGGCATGTGATTAGGGAACTCCAAACATTGTAAATTATTATGAATATTTTTTTCAAGGATTATATATTACCCTAAATTGTCATGTAATTTTGCAATGCAAATTATTTAATTTTTTTCAAAATTGTTCATGTAAATTTGAATTAATTGTGTAGTATGGAAAACACGACCAAAGACGTTGAGTCTTCTTTGGTTAATGGTGGTAACGATGGTGGAAATGATCCAGTTGATAAAGGTGTTAGACGGCCAATGACAGTGTCTAACCTATAAGTCACAAACAAAGTCATTATATAATCATTTTGGAAAAATTATGACATGCTTTTAGGACACGTATTCTTAACAAATCATAAAAAATTTCTATGTACCACCGAATTTTATTTATTTATTTATTTATATTTGCCAAGATTTAACGAACTAAAAGTTAAAACACATACAAACCCAATAAAAAATTGTGCCCTATCGCAAAACTAAGTTCATGAAGCCTTCCATCATCTACACGTCCCCAATCAAAGTCCTCCTATATTCATGAGCAAAGAGAAAATAGAAGAGGAAAAGGCAAGAAGAAAAAAGAGGAAAATGCAATTACGAGTTTGCAAGTATTTGGGGTGTTCAATGTATTTGAATAAATACAGAAGCTATAACCATTTTCAAATGCATTTTGTACATGGATTATACTTGTTATATGTCTGTTATATGAATGGTTTAATTTATTTGTTTTAGAGTATAGGTTATGTTGATTGAAGCCCAAATAAGAATGAGAAGAATACTTAATATAATAATATCTTTTGATACTCCGCATTGGAGTATTGGATATAGTATTTCAGGCCTACTAATGCAAACCCTTTTACCAAAATGTTGAGGCAAAGCTCAAGTTCATATCATTACGATCTTAACGTCCTACCATTTTACTAGTGCGCAAGAATTAGTTCATCAAGTGGGTCATCAATACTTTGTGCAACATTCGTGCATCTCATACTATGCCAATTTTTCTTTACAAATGTTTAGGTATTAGTTAGGCCTACGTTATATGATGTAACTAGACACAAACAAGGGACACTTAACTCTTGCAAGGGTTATGATGTTATGCTAAAAGTTAAGATGATAGTAAGCTTTGCACAATTTAGAGACCAAATCACATTGCAAAAAATAAGAATAACAATTATGAGTATAACAATTTGCAAGTAATGCTAACAGTTTTTGGTTTGAAGCTTCATAAGAAACCATCTCAATTCTTGCTTTTTATGGGCATATGTGAATAAAGGAAAATCTTATTGTAACTCAAATAGGGGGTCAACAGACTTTACAATGCGTACTTACTAACAACTATACACTTTAAATCTCTTTTGTGCAATGCAAACAAGCGCAAAGTGTGAAACTAAATAACCATTAAACCAGCACACACACATACACACAAAAAAAAGCATTAAAAATAAAAAATATAAAAATAAAAGAATATGTTGATAGTATTGCAATGTGCCTACCTTCCGAATCCACAGACGTACAAAGTAAAGTTTTCAGTATTTCCCTCACATTTCAACAATCCCTACATAATTGTTTGTTGATTGGGAGAAGTTGGAACAATAATTGCTTGTTTTTATGGAATAGTTAGCTTTGTGCACTTTGAATTTATTAAGTGAAATAAATATTGAAATTTTTTCTTTCTCTCCCTCAGGAAAGAAGAAATGCTTCATTCATATGATGGTATCCCTTTACATTGTAAATGTAGTTTCAATTGAATAAAATCTAATAATAAGCCTTTGCGTTGCATACTATGGTATCCCTTTTCACTTTGTACTAAGGTGTCGCTTTACATTGTAAATATATGATGTTTTGGTAATTCTCTTTAACATTTGACTAAAATCTAATAATATGCTTCGCTAGACAACTCTTTATTCATATCTTATTTTTCTGATGATTATGCGTTATTGCATCAGAATTTTATTGATTGTGAATAGAGTGACCCGGTCATCGTCCATCAAGACTTCCTTGTTTGTATTTTATCCCTTATAAAGCCTTACAAAAATTATGTTCAAAATTGTTAGGTGTTTAGTCCTTCACACTCCTTGTTTCCTCAGTTCAGAACTTATTCTTTCCTTTGTTATTTGAAGTTGTCTATGGTATATGCAGAGGAGGGTTTGGTTACTGGGTTGTTTTTCTTGTTGTTGTAGCACATCTATTCTTTCCTGGGACTTCCCAGGTTCATATCCAATACATTTGTTTTTTAAAGCAAAATACACTTTTCTTGGTTAATGACCAATGATAAGATGACTTCGTTTGCAGAGTCACACTTTGTCTTATTGGTTGTCACACCTATCTGTGTAGCTAACGAATTGTACATAGCCATTTTGGGTGGAATAACATGTCTTGTAATTGGAGTATTGCTCATTATTGAGGAGTGTCGTGGATCTAAAGAATGGTGGGTGAGGTAGTGCCTTCTCACTGCAATGGTATATACGTTTCTTATCTTCTTTAATATATTGTATCTATGCAAGGGACCTTGGTAGCGAGAATTTTACAGTAATTTAAGTTCCTAGTCATATCTTGTCTTGTCAGTTTATGGTTGCTGCAGTTTGCTATTTCTTTTTAAGTAATGGTTGTCAGTTGTTCACATATTTTGCTTTTTTATTACTAGATTGAACCCTTTTTTTTATGTACATAATCTTTAGCTGAGTTTGCTCTAAATAAGATACCATTCTGATGATGGACTGGGACATAATCTTAAATTGTGGGAATTTGTTTAACTAAGTGATGTAGTCGATTTTTGCTCCATGTTGATCTAGACAAGGAATGCACATGAGCCACAGACCACTGTTGTGGGGGCCGATGGCACTCCAATGCCAAAGTCAGACAGAGATCTGAGAGATGCATAATGCTGTAAATAGGGAATTCGTAGCGTACCTTAGCTTACCAACCTCATGTTCTATTTATAGTGCTGAAGTCCTGGTTCGATCAGGCTATCGACGCCCTAGTTGAGGGAATAAGATCTTCGTGGAGATCCTTTTCAAATTAGGAGTTTTGCTGTGAAAGGAAGTTTTCCTGTTAGACTTGTGCTCCTAGATATGCAGGAGATAGTTACCAATCAGAGTATTGTCCATAGATGAAAGTTTCCATGTACATCGTATACTCTGGTATTTGCTTCCTAGTTGAAAACAATGTGTTGCTAGCTTGCTCGTTTGAAGTTGATTCCCGAGATACTTGCCTTAATAGGTCTTACAAGTATTGAGGATGGTAGCGAGACGTGTGGGCTTACCTGGATGTGAGACATGTTGGGTTAGCTAGTTGTAGAAATTTGGGTCCGTCTGGCGGACTGTGTTGTGCGGGCTTGAAACCGCTTGGGTCGGATCAGTGTTGGGCTGACGCTTGGGCCTGTTATTCCTTGAGATCATCATGACACATGTACGGTGTAGAAGATAGGACATTTCGGTTGATCATTAGCTGCTCCCCCCAAGTTAGTGGGCCATCGTATCAGTTCACTAAGTCACTTCTCGAAAACATATGCCGCTCATGACGATTGATGTTGAACCGTTACTTGAGCGGCACGCTTCATTAATTAAGTGTGCGTCGGTTCAATGGAGAAAGACGAAAAACTAATATCTATTTAAATCTCCCTTTCTGCAGAAATTGACATTTCCATTTCTTCATTTTAAGAGACACCATTCTGTTAAACTTTTGATTGAAAGTTTATTCAAAATTTTCATGGTTCACCGAAATCACCTTGCCAATGAGCTTCATTGCAAGGGCCTCTAGTTATTTGAAGATAGGTCGGCTTTCGAATCGAGTCTCATCAAGATTCAGAAGACATTCGGGATCCCTGAAGACCTGCCACTCTATACTCGGAATGATAATCAAACGCCAATATTTCCTCGAAAGGATTAGTCTGTTTGCACCATGGCATGCTTCAAACTAGTGTCTGTTTTCTTGTGCTTGATGAGATCTGGGGCTTTCTGGAATTTCTTGGAAACCCCTCTTGCCCAGTTGTTACTAAATGGGTACAGGACTATCCTTATCATATTGATTAGGGCAAAAGATGATGGTGTCTGTGTGATTCTGAGGGTGATCCAATTGTTGACTTCCATTCGGTTGAACGATCACACTGTTTAAAGATGACATCACCAGCTTGCTTCAGGAAATTGCAGGATGACTTTAAATTCTGGCAGAAATTCTACTTCTTGGCTCATTCGGATTTGAAGTATTTCAAGTTCAAAGGTATCCGCTTGAGCGGGAGTTCACGCCACTTCGTAAGCATAATATCACCCTTTGATTCTATTGTGTTGATTGTATGTTGATCGTCACGTGTGTTTCTTTGTAGGGAGGTTCCCTACTATTCTGGAGGAGGAAGTCACTATGAAGGCATTCCCTGACATGCCTTGGATGAGTGTGAAGGATGTTATCTGTTCTACCAACTTCAGTCGCAGTGGATTGTGGACCAACTAGCTATACAGAACGCCAAAGGTTAAGTTTGAAGGTGGAACCCCTTTTAAGAAGAAGAAGGCCTCCAAAATTAAGGCTCCTGCCATGCCCGACACAGAGGGGCTTTCTAAGATGCTCGCCTCCTTCATAAGCTCGAAGAGGTCCCGCACTGGGCTGAGCCAACTTTTAAATGGCATGCTATTATGAGGTAGGAGCATGATCTTGACCGGTTCGTCGGGACGGAGGTTGTAGCATCTGGCTTGGAGAATGACCACCTATGAATAGCAAGGGTTGATGATGTGTCGCAGCTGAGTACTGAGCAGGCTTAGGCTTTGAGTGAAAAGCTAATGATGGTTGTTGTGGCAGCTTCTACTGGTGCTGACCAATCCAGACATGTTTTACTGGAAGGTTATGATGAGGATTTTTCTGTGGTCCCGGAATTCAATCGTCCTGCTGGTGGACCGTCTGACAGTGGTTGTTGTAGTGTTGGTCATCCCTCTTGTAGTTCGCATTATCGCTCATCTCACTCCAGACCGCATATAAAGATAATGGAGGGTTCGTTTGACAATTCGCTTCTTGGGGATGTCCCAATCAAGCTAGGTGGCCATTGCTGGGATGAAAGTTGAAGCGGCTCACGAAAGGGTATATACCATGGAAGCATGCCTTCTCGATTATGTAGAAGTCATATTCTAATGCTCTTTTCGAGATTGAGTCACTGAGAAAGCAGATTGAAGAGATGAAGCTGGAACAGTCAGCCATTGATGCTGAGACTCAGTGGGTTCGTTTAAAAGCCCTTGAGTCTGATTTAGCTTAGGCGGTGTTCGCAAGGGATAGATATAGACAAGAGTTGAACCTGGTCTGCCGTGATCTGGAAGTTGCGCAGGAAGTTGTGGCTAAGATGCGCTCTGAGTTGCAGTTTCTTGTTGAGGAGAATATCATGAAGGAATCCGAGTGGGTTGCCAAGAGACAACAATTAGAAGCCAACATGGAATTAATTGCTCAGGAAGCAAGGAAAGTTGGGGACCAACTTTTCCTGGAGCAACATGAACTTAGCACAGTTAAGAGTAGCCAGATTACTGAGCAGTCTCAGGTTGATGTGCTTGCAAGCAAGCTGGAGCTGTTGGAGTGTGAACTTGATGAAGCAAAGGTGTATAAGAACGAGCTTCTCAAGGCACAAGGCAAGTGTGAATTCCGTTGGGGCATGCATGGAGGTTAGAACTGTTGGCACTGATAAAGGAAGAGCATCCCTAATGGGACCTTGTTGTTACAAGAAGATGTCTTATGCAGACTTCAGAATGGTCTCTGAGTTGTTAGAGGAAGATGACGATCCAGATCATGGCGCTCAGGCTAAGGCACGCACGGGCACAACTCCTGCTTCTTCTCTTGCTAGGTTTAGTTCCCTTGTATTTGTACCTATTCTTGATGAGGATTAAATTTTGTACATTTTTACTTTTTGTTTCAACTATTATTGAAAACATGTTTATTTCGAGTATGCTTTGTACCAGTATTTTGTTTGGTCTCCCTGTTGTTCGTTTTCTATTTTTCCTTGTCGTTACTTTGACATAGGTTCAGTTGGGTTAGTAGGAAGTTGAGTGGTCTGTCTGCTATAGAGAGTTCAACCATTTATTTCGCAAATAATTTTGACCTGTTTTTCTTTGAGGTCTCAGGGTTGCTATTACGTGGTTATGTCCAATAGTGGATGAGCCATGGCAAGCCGTCGACATCAGTCAGAGCTGACTAGCCTTCCCACCTTCCAAACCATTTACACCTGCGCGGAGCGGGCTACAAGTTTGGGATGAGAAAATTTTGTGATCATGGTCTGTTGGAGAGCTGTGATCCCGTGGCGAGCCATCAACTTCAGCCGGAGCTTACTAGACTCCCACCTTCTAAACCATATACACACGCGCGAAGCGGGCAACAAGTTTAAGATGAGAAAATTTGGCGACCATTGTCTATGGAAGAGCAGTGGTCTCGTGGCAAGTCATCGACATCAGTTGGATCTTATTAGGCTCCCATGTTCCAAATCATCTACACCCATGCACATCAAGATACAAATTTAAGGGTTTTCGGTGATCGTGGTTTGTAGAAGAGTATTGGTCTCTTGGCAAGCCGCGACATCACTCGTGGCTGACTAGGCTTCCACCTTCCAAACCATCTACACCCGCGCGGAGTGGGCTACAAGTCTGGGAGTTGGTAATTCGGTGACCATTGTCTGTAGAAGAGCAGTGGTCCTATGGCGAACCGTAGACATCAGTTGGAACTGACTAGTCTCCCACCTTCCAAACCATCTACACCCATGCGGAATGGGCTACAGGTCTGAGCACCCAATCAGTTTGCTGAGACCTTGTAATTTCTTCTCGTCTTTTGTAAAAAAAGTACGGACTTTCCCGCAAGGGATGAGTCTATCGTTTACGTGCTAGTGCCCTGTCGATGCTTCGAACTGCCTCTGAGATAACACTGACGGCCAACCTTAGAGCGATTGCTTTCCTCCCTTCTCAGCTAGCCCTAACGCGTTGCACTGCGCTGGAACTCAAGACTGCGGGGGTGGAATGGAGTTGGACATGGCCCGTCGGAGTGAGCCATTAACTCTTAGACGCCCCTCTCCTCCCTCAGTGGGAGGGTGCACTCGATCTGTTTTAACCTGATACTTGTCCCAAGTTCGTCTAGTTGGGTGAATCGAGCGCATGAGTCGACTGTAGCTTCGGCTGGTGTGTCGCAAGGCCTCTATTTGTCCCAGGTAAACATGCGAGGTGAGTCATCTTCTTCAGAGAAGTCGTTGAACGAAACTCTTAAAGGGCTTCACAATTTACCTGGGGTACCTTTGCCGTCTTCTTCTAGAGTCAGAATGTTTAAGCGAATATTTATTATACGTCGCATTGAATTCATATGTTTGTAGTTTGTAATGTTTTTGTACTCGCCTCTGGGTGATCATTGTTACATCTTTCCAATAATCAATAGAGTGTATTTGCATAAATCTCTTTTATTTCTTAAATGATTGCAAATCACATAAGCTCTTAAGAATTAAAAATCTACATTGACTACTGAAAGAAAACTAAACAACTAAATAAAATGATTGTTGGCGGAAAAAGGTTGATCCGGCCCTGAAGTGAATTTGCATGGCCCTTTCTTGCTGACGCCATTGAGGTTACTGAGGAGTAAACCTTGCGTGGGAGGGTTCTTTCACGCCCAATGACAGTCATGGGGTCGTGCTCCTGTTTGCAATGACCTCTCCGCTAAGCTGACGTCCTCTCAGGTTGGAAGGCGGACTGATTTCTCTACAGTTCTCGAGTCAGGCTTCTGTTCAACTTGTCTGGCGGCTTCAGCTAAATCTAAGAACATTTTATCTGCTTTAGTCAGTGTTCTAAAAAGTGCTAGGCGACTAGCAGGTGCCTAGCGCCCAGGGGCCTAGGCGGGCGTCTAGGCGGTTTTAGGTTTTGTATTATAACTTTAATAATTTACAAAAGTTAAGCATAATACCTTATCAATTACATCCAATTTAATGCCAAGATACATATGCAAAATTTAAAAACATGAAAATAACAATCATGAACAAAATTTATTAAAACTCAAATGATTGAATGGCAATGATGCGTACTTTATACAAAGTTGAATTTGTGGACAAATATCCAAACTTACTTTTTTATTTTTCTTCAAATTGCATGAATGACATCAGTCATATTTGATAAAATCTACATTACTAAAATTGGTACTGCAAATCCTTTGAGAATTCCATTAAGTAATCATACTTTGCTACATTCAGACATATACTGAATAAAACAATTAAATTGTTTCTTTCCCAAAAAGGGGACTAGGCGCCTACCAATTTTTCAACCCACCCAACCATTAATCTTGGCGTTTCTCTAACGCCTAGGCGGTCGCCTAGGCCATTTTGTAGAACTCTGACTTTAGTACAACATAATGGCAGCCTCGTGCCGTTGGTTGGTCCCTGTGAATTGTTCCCTTTAGTGGTGTACTTGATGCACTGGTGAAGGGTGGAGACTTTTGCTTCCATCTGGTGAAGCCAGTGTCTTCCTTAGATGAAGTTATAGGTAGACGGTACGTCTACCACCATGAAGTCCAGGAACATGACCTTCCTTAGTTGTGTCTCTCCTACTACCACTGTTAGCCTTATCTTCCTGATCGGGAAGCATTTCTCTCCTCTGAATCCAATCAGCGGGTAGTCGAAATTTGTTAGGTTCTCTTCATTGAGGTCCATACTGCATAATGCGTTGTAAAACAAGACGTTGAGAGAGTTTCTCGTGTTCACCAGAGCCCTATTCACTTCCCACCTTGCAATAGAGATCGAAATGCCGAGAGTGTCATTGTACGGTAGGCGTCCGCCTTCGAGGTTTTTATCTATGAAGGTCAAGGTCGAGATAGGGTTGTGCACATGCGATTAATATATGCATCTATTCTCGTTTGTGGGTTGTTTCTGCATCTCAAGAAGTGTCCGCTTACGGGACATGTTTAATTGTTATTCTGATCTGATTCCGTGAAGGACATATATTATGCCCGGAGTCTCCTTCTCAATCTCTTTGACTATCTCTTCCGTTTTCCTGGTTCAGTCCTATCATTTCTTAGAATCCATGAATTCCTTTAACTTGCCTTTGTGAATCCAGTATTCAATATCATACTTTAGACTTTTGCAATCGTGGCCACCCTCTTGGTGGCATGAGCAATACTTTCTATTATCGCATTTGGAGGGGTCTCTATGCTGCTTTGGGGGCCACTTCAGATCTTCCCAGTTTTCCATGGAATTAAGAAAGCCCGACAAGCTAGAACTGAGGGGGGGGGGGGTTAGGGATCTAGATCAAACATAGTTGGAAGATTTCTCTGGCTTGGCACAACCAGAGTCTGACCTATTGTCGTTGCACTTTCGCTTGTTCCTTTCATCTTCCAACCTTTTTCCCTTTTTTATGTCCCTAGAAATGGAGGGTTTTTTCTCTACTTCAATTTCCTTTTTTGCTGTTCTCATTTTCTCTAAGGTGATGTACCTCTAGGCGCTCTTCAAGAGTTCTTCCATATCCAAGGGGTTCCAAGGTGAGGTAGTCATAAAACTTTCCCTCTCTAGACTCGCAGTAAAAGTCGTTACGACTGTGTTGTCACTGCAGCTGTCCATGAGCATCAGCTCATCATTGAAGTGCGTGACATATTCTCATAGCGTTTCGTTTGACCTTTGCCTCAGAGAGAGTATATAGTGTGAGCCATTCCTTATCAACTAGCTTCCGACAAAAGCATGTTAGGAATTCTTTAGCCAGTGTCTTGAATGAGTCAATCGACTTTGGCGGGAGGTTGTAAAACCATGTCAGCGTTGACTTCTTCAGGTTGGTAGGGAACGTCTTGCACATCACCGACTCAAGTGATCAAACAGGTTGTCGATCTCATCATAGAATTCTAGCTTTGGAGGGTTGAACTTCTTTGGCAGAGCCTCGTTCATGATGTGGTCCACAAACATGGGAATAGAGAGGCGGTAGAGTACATCTAGGTCGTGAGTCCCTCAGCGAAGCGGGTTCTGTGGGGAGAGCCTATCTACCCTGAAAGTCAGATTCGCATTGACTACGCCTCCATCTCTAGTATTGTAAGAACTAGCAGGGGCTTGACTATCCTGTGCCTATTATTTGTTGTCCTCTAAAGATTTTGGTATGCGCTGATCCTAATCTTCATCGGCAAGAAGAATGTTCTGCTATATGAGAATTTCAACTGCTTTAGCGATCTACCATATATGTGATGACAGCAAATCCATCTTGGGGTCTGTCGCTGCAACTACAGGCGCGAGGTGTGAGCCTACTGCCCTTGTGTCACCAACATTGCTGGAAGCGATGGTATAGCGCAAGTAAGATAGTTTGACGTGTCTCCCTGTTCTCCATTGTTGTGTGATCTGGTGGTCACCATCTTCTAGAATTATGAAGAAAGATGATGCTAGTAATTGGTTAGGAACTTTATCGTCCCCACGGATGAAGCCAAAATGATGCAGTCGATTTTCACTCTCTAGTTGACCTTGACCTGCTGACCTGCACAAGGAACACATGTGAGCCACAAACCACCTTTGTGGTGGCTGATGGCACTCCTATGCTAAAGTCAGACATGGATCTAAGGAAGGTGTAATGCTATAAACAGGAAATTTGTAGTGTACCTTAGCTTACCAACCTCATGTATTATACATAGTGTTTGAGTACTAGTTCGACCAGTCCATCAGTGGCACAGTTTAGGGAAAAAGATCTTCGTGGAGATCCTTCTCTAATTAGGAGTTGTGCTGTGAAGGGAAGTTTCCTTGGTAGACTTGTGCTCCTAGATACGTGGGAGATAGTTCCCAATCAGAGTAATGTTCATAGATGGAAGTTTCCATGTACGACGTATCATCAGGTATTTTCTTCCTAGTTGGAAACAATGTGATGCTGGCTTGCCTGTCTGAAGTTGATCCCCGAGATACTTGCTTTAATAGGTCATACGTGTATTGGGGATGGTTGTGAATCGTGTGGGCTTAGCAGGCTACAGTAATTTGGGTTTGTCTGGCGAACTGCGTTGTGCGGGCTTGAAACCACTTGGGCCAGATAAGTGTTGGGCTGACGCTTGGGTCTGTTATTCCTTGAGATCTTCATGACACGTCTATGGTGTAGAAGAGATGACGTTTCAGTGTATTATCACTAAGTGTACATCAACCCTGATGAGCATAACCTTTTTCGACCTTCCTTTATACTTGCAATGGTGAGAAGAAATCTTACCACCATATAATTCAGTGGTTACTATTTCAAACCTTACATCTTCAGATCCATCAGAGCTTGCCCATCTCAACAATGTTTCAAGGTTGACGGTCTTTCCCATTGAAAAGGAAGTTATCGTTCACCGATTTTTTTTCCTATGACCATTTATCCACCTCTCACAAGGCTTACACCACTTCTCTTTCTTTAGTTAAAAAGACCCACCAGTTTTATGCAGGCTATGCAGGATCCAATGTGGCGTCAAGCCATGAGAAGTGAGATTGATGCTCTAGAAACCAATAACACTTGGACTCTACAACCTCTTCCTCCTGGCAAGCATCCGGTTGGTTGTAAATGGGTCTATAAGATCAAACTTAATCCAGATGGCAGTATTGAGCGCTACAAAGCCCATCTTGTGGCTAAATGATACAGTCAAGTTTAAGGTATTGATTACAAAGAGACATTTGCTCCTGTTGACAAATTGACTACCGTTCGTATTCTCCTTGCTCTTGCAGCCACACAAGGTTGGCATTTATGTCAACTTGATGTCAACAATGCTTTTATTTATGGTGATTTTTTGAGGATGTGTACATGAGTCTTCCCCCTAGATTCGGTCGAAAGGGGGAGACTCGAGTATGCAAGTAGAACAAGTTCTTATATTGTCTCAAACAAGCCTAGAGACAATGGTTCTTTAAGTTATCATCTGCTCTCATATCACCCGGCTTCAATCAGTCTAAGGCTGATTACTCATTATTCGTCTGATCCAAGGGTAACAGCTTTACTGCAATTCTCGTATAAGTTGATGATGTAATATTGGCAGTTAATTATTTCCAATACATTGAAGAAACAAAAAACTTTTTGGCTACAAAGTTCAAGCTCAAAGATTTAGGAAAATTGAAAAATTTCCTTGGCATTGAAGTCGCGAGGTCATCCAAAGGGATTGTTTTATCACAACGAAAATATGCACTTGAAATATTGGAGGACACAGGGTATCTTGGAAGAAATCCTTCATGTTATCTAATGGATCAAAACTTGGTGCTCACACAGGATGATGGAAATTTACTACCAAATCCAACAACATACCGCAGACTTGTTGGAAGGTCAATATACGTAACAATTACGAGACCATATTTGGTTTATTTAGTACATGTCCTAAGTCAATTTATGGACAAGCCTAGAATACCACATTTGGATGCTGCACACAAGGTTTTGAGGTATATCAAGGCTTTACCAGGACATGATATTTTTTTTCTCTTCCACCAGTTCATTACAGTTGAATGCTTATTGTGAAACAAATTGGGTTAGATGTAGAGATACTAGGAGATCCATTACAGGTTATTGTGTCATGCTTGGTGATTCACCAATTTCTTGGAAAGCTAAGAAACAAATTACAGTGGCAAGATCTACAGCTGAAGCAGAATATAGGGCCATGGCTTCTACATGTTGTGAGTTAACCTGGTTGAGGTACATTCTTAATGATTTGCACATTAATCACCCTCAGGCAGTTTTCTTGTTTTGTGACAACAAGGCTGCACTCCATAATGCATCTAATCCGGTTTTTCATGAGCGAACGAAGCATATAGAGATTGATTGTCATTTGATTAGAGAAAATATACAAGAAGGTACTATTCAGACTGAGCATGTTGGAACACTACATCAATGGGCATATTTGTTTACTAAAGCTTTGAGCATTTATCAATTTGATAATCTTCTTAGCAAATTGGGTATTACAAACATATACTCCAACTTGAGGGGGAGTGTTAAATAATAGAAGTCTATCTATGTTACAAAATAGGAAAGTGTTACAGAATAAGATATGTTAGGAAAGTCAAAATATAATAGAATTCTTAGGTCTTCTATCTCCACAAGGTTAGGTCAGAGTTTACTTTATAAGCTTGTATCTATTCAATGAATTACAACACAATAATATTTCAATACAATTCTTTACATGTTCAGGTCAGTACTATCAGGCTAATTCCTCTTATGTCATTCCAAGTCATGAGGACACTTACTTTACATTTGCAAATGACAGATATCAAGGACTTTTTAGCTATCAGTCCTTTCTAACAACTACAAGTCTTCTTCAATAGGCAACTAATGATTATGAGAATGTGAATAGGTTCTGCTTGAAGGCAGCTAAGGCTAATAAAGAGATGGAGAAGAGGGCCAAATACCTAGCAGTGTTGTCACTGCTCGATCATGAGCAGCTGTGCTACTGACTTTCAACTGTTGCAGCTGCTGGGCTAGAAACACTTGTTTCCCTCGCAGACAATCAAGATGTCTCTAGGTAATGTGTCTTGGAGGTAATTCTAGTTCTACATGCATATTTAGTCAGTATACATCTTAATTTATCATACAAATAAATCAATTCATTCATGGTATCCGCTCCTTGATGAGAATTTCGCTGATGATTTCTTATTGTTTTGCACTTATGTTATAACAAAAAATGATGATCTAACTAAATGCATACAGAGCCTTAAATAGCGGCTAAACTATATCTGAAAGAACTCACCAGCGCATATTGTCTATAGAAATTTTAATGTGTGTCTTCCTCATTCAATCAACAAACTCCAATATAAAGAACAAATAATATAAGCAAATCATGGTTCCACCGAGTGTTGAATCATGTTTCCATTCTTTACAGGTATTGTTTGTTGTAATACTTAATACCACAAAAGTAGACGCAAGTCAGCTTTGTTTTGGTGTATGCTACTTCAATAATTGCTTTGATGACACATGTTGTTTTGTGCAAGAAGTAAGGCTAGATGTTTGGAATTGGGTGTTGTTTGGGCAAGCTAATTGGTTGAACTTTGGCACAATTGTTTATTTAGTTTTCATGAGTTGTTTTATTCGAGTAAAGTCGTAATGTATTCCCGATGATGTAAATATTTTTTGATGAGTAATAAAGGTCTGGCATCCACCCGAAGGTTTAATTATTAAAAAAATACTTGGAACATATTGATACTTTCTTCGAGTATTTTGGCAAAAAAAGGGCAAATTTTGTTTGGATTTGAACAATAACTGGGCTCGATTGAGATCGGCCCAAAATATCGGTTAACCAGGCTGACCCTGCCATATATATATATATATGAGCAAAGCATTTGATGACGTGAATTAGGCGTCGTCGTTTGCAATAAGACGTCATGCACTACACGCCCTCAACTATTAGTTAAGACGCGGCCAACATGTCCTTATTCATCAATTACGTCTTGCACAATGACGTTCAAGGCACGCCATTACTTTGCCATTTTAAATATTTACTTAGTACATTATCGAAGACACTTACGATGTGCAAATTAAGTCATTGTAAACCAATAAGGACATGATTTGACGATACAAAATGCACATCATAGAATGCACCATACCTATAACAATCCTTGATTCCTCCACGTGCTAATGAATGTCGTCATATCCTATATATGTTGTAGTAGAAAATATGAAATGGGAAGTATTTGATAAACGTAGAAGAAGTGGCGAGACTCCTAATCCTATCACAAAGGCAAGCTCAATCACAATGTTAAGAAGAGGGTGTTGGACATGAGCGTGAAGGTGTTCGACATGAGGGTGAGGGTGTTTGACATGAGGGTGATTGTGTTGACATGAGGGTGAGGAGTTAGAGGTGGGTGAGGAGTTACAAGAGGGTGACAAGGTTGTTGGTGATGATGATGAACGATGAAGATGAACAAGATAGAAGTGTTTTGTATCCTAGTTTCATTTTAAAAGATTACTATGGCCATGTGTCTTGCTCCATTTGGGAGGATGACGAGGTAATTTATATATTTTCATCTTTTAAAATACTGTTATTTGATTTTTTTTTTATTATTTGGACATTGATTTAGTTTTTGTCATTTAGGAACAAGGCAAATTGAGATGTCGGCATCAATATAAAAACTTTAGTGTGGCAGTTGAGACAGAAGTTGAAAGATGTAAGGACAATGGTGTATAATAGTGGTCTCCATCCCTTGATCGACTATTGTGAGGATCATGTGTGCTTTCGTGGAGCATTGGCAACCTGAGACCAACACTTTTAACCTATCGTTTGGAGATATGACCATCACTCTCGATGACTTCTATCGTATAACTCAAAATTCGATCATTTTTTAAATCTGGTTACTGTAAAAAAAAATCAAATGAAGGCGGAGGAATGTGTCAAATTGTTGGTTAATGGTTTGGGCATTGAAAAGATTGAAGCAAAGATGCATGTCCACAAGATTCTTAGTTTTGTTAAGATAAAGTTTATTAAGAACAATTGTTGTTGAAAAATGATGGCAATTGATTCTCTTCAAAGGAAGCAACAAGTTGCTAGGGGTTACTTGTTATTTCTTCTGGGCATGACTATCTTTGCCGATAAGACTGGAACCAAGGTTCGGATTGAATATGTGAAATTGCTAATGAAGGTGGATGATATTGGAAAATTTTCTTGGGGGGTAGGAACTTTGGTGTTCTTGTATCGTCAATTAAGTCGTGCTAGCGGAGTTGGTACCAAGCAAATATTTGGATATTTGTCCCTTTTGAGAAATATTTACACTTTGTTATCAGTTAATTTCCCTTAACTGTTTAAGATTTCGAATAAATAATTTTTTTTTGCATTTCGTTTATAGGGTTGGATATACGATCATTTCAAGCTTTGGAGTAACATGAGTATTTCGTGGAATGGTACTTCCCCACAATGGCTAAGTGGGAATGCACCCAACGTGTAAGGGTTGTGAGTGAAGATATCATCATTCTTAGGGAGCATCTCGATGACATGTCTCCTTAAGATGTAAAATTGTGTCATTAATTAAACTATTGATCTCATTTTGTCTTTCTCATTGGGCAATTTCAGTAAGTTTCATGGTTGTATGGTCAAGTAATTTGGGACCCTTTTGTGAAATTCAAGATAAATACTCACCTTCGTAGCATCACATGGTTCCATGGCTATTTGTTATGCCTTGACATCGAAGAACTCTATCACCCTGATAGGGTGATGAGACAGATGAGAAAAGTACAGGTCATTACACACCTGCTTATTCAAGCCAAATTGAAGAATAAAGGTAGATCTGGTAAGAACTACTCGGTGAAACACGGGATATTGTCATAGTTCGATGAAACTTGGCAAAATAATCTCTTGTCAAGTGACTACCAATGTGAACCAGTGAAGCTTCCATGGGATTGCAGCGACAACTACTTGGAGTGGTTTCATGTCATTAACCATCCTTTTATCCAACCACCTTGGAATAGAACCCATTCCCCAATTTCTAACGAGCGATAGGGTATTTTAACTTTACTTGAACAAATTTGCAAACCCTTTTACTTGATATTTTTCATGTTTTCACTTACATCAAATGTTTTCTTGCTGAACAATGCGGTTGATGAGACTCTTTAGTTGTTTGACGTCTTTATTGATGAAGGCGGGAATGTTCACAAGGTTTTGTTACTCTTGAGGTAAAAGAAAATATGTGACTTGCTACACAAAATGTTTGTGCCTGTGACCTTGGACAATGTAAATGGTGATGCGAATAGTGCTAAAATTGGTGGTGGATCAAGCGAGCTTAGAACAAAGAAGAGTCGTGACCAAATAACCAAGAAGAGACATGACCAACAAGAAGCATGACCAAAGAATCTTCTGATGTAGTGTCAAATGTAAACTATTGAATCTTCTGATGTAATGTAAACTCGCGAATTTTCTGTTGAATGACATCTAGTTTTATTATGACATTTTAATGTTGTGTCATCCACACCAAGCTTGTATAACAAAGAGATCTAGTAATTGAGGGTTTGTAATTGCTAAAACTCTACAAATGTAGGCTCATCTAAACCATAAATTTTCAAATTAAGACATTCATTGAGCCTTGAGCAAATTACTTTCAATTTAAGACCAATTTTTTTTTAAAAACCATAGAGAGAGTCAAGTTTTTCCACTCCTTTGCAAAGGACACTATAAAGGAAATTTTCATACTTGCAAGGTCATGCAAATCCTGACTTCTTGCTCACATGACTCTTGAGAATGTGAACGCCAAAAATATATTTTGATGGTGAATTCTTCCTATAAACATTGTATTAAAATCATAGAAATGTTGACATTAAAATTTTTTCAAAAACCACAAATTCCCACTTTTGGACAAAGTCAAAAATTTTGACACATTCGCAGTGGATCATGCGAGCAGAAGATATGCACACGCAGAAGTCTCTGTGACTCCTGATCACATTCTTGCATAATTCTTTAAATTAGGAATCTCAAAATATTGTTTGGAAGGTGGACTCTACCTATAAACATTATTGCAAAACCATAGAAATATAAAAATTGTAAACACAAAAATTGCAAATACAAAAAATTTCACATTTGGGACAGAGTCAAGTTTTTTAAGCCAGACCAAAGGTCTCTGCGATTGGGAGTTAGTTGGACGCATGGGTTCTTGCGAGTTTAAAACTCCCAGTTGTAGTATTATTTGGGATGTTGAGATAAATACTCGCATGGATCCTTGCAAGTGTGTTCGACAGTTGATTCCAACATCGCGATTGATTTCTTTTTTCCTCTAAAAATCTAGTTTTACTTGAGGCTTCCTAATGCATTATGATATGGTTCTCAACGTACCATCATGTCTAATCGGTATGGAGAGTTGCATTGGTAATTGTAGGAACCAAAAATAATCCTTAGCCTAACAGGATAAGGAAGCCCAAAAATTTAGGTTGTTCCCGAGAACCCTAAAAATTACCCATGAATGTTACAAGTAGATAAAGTCAAAGTTTAGGCCAATTGCAGCCCAAGTCTAGACCCAATACAACTCAGCAGAACACTCTTTTCTAAGCAGAGGAGTAATATTCGGTGCTGACCACCATGCTCAACTAAGTACACAAGCTTGTAGGAGAGGTGTCTCCAAACAGCAAATAACAACCACCAATGGGAGGTTACAACTATCTACAGAAGTTACAACTACCTAAGAGAAGCTACAACCACCTGCAAGCAGATTACTCATTCATCTGCTAGTAGTTTGCTCATTCTGCCGCTATAAATAGCCAAACACAAAGGCATCTGAAGGTAACCCTTTCTTGATTCACAATTCTCTCTTCAAATACAGATAAATAAATTCTTTCCTAAAGGTATTGTTCTAACTTTGGCATCGGAGTCCCCATGGCAGGTACCATACCATTGTCAAGAATTAATTTCCATCTTTTGTCGATTGTTCTGTGTGATCAGCACTTGATCTGGTAAAAATTTGCATCCACAAAATGGTGCTTTCAATGAGAGCTAGAATCAAACTCATTGCATGCTCTCTTCCATTCATAAAAAAATGTATGTTCATCCAATTTGAATTTTCCTTCACAGACACTTTTCCAGAGTTTTTTTTCAACACAATGGTGGGAACTCGAAATCGAACCAGTAAAAATAACGTCAAATAGTCTTCTGCTCGAACCAGACCTCCATCATCGCCATGGGTTCAATTGTTTCTATCCGGACAACCACTGGTAGTAGGTCTACCACCACAGGCTAAGCCCAACAACTGAGCCCATTAGAGATGAAACAACAAGAAATCTTGCAAGTCAGGTCACCAATTTGCATAAATGGCGCATAAATAGG
This sequence comes from Berberis thunbergii, assembly GCA_003290165.1. Taxonomy (NCBI): domain Eukaryota; kingdom Viridiplantae; phylum Streptophyta; class Magnoliopsida; order Ranunculales; family Berberidaceae; genus Berberis; species Berberis thunbergii. The sequence goes on from QNQO01009061.1 coordinate 185,836, forward strand.
TGTGATGACCAATTGCATCCTTATCCTTCAAGAAGGTTCTACCCGTAGATCACCGATTGTATGGCAAATTGTCCATGAAACTAGGCAAAACTCTTGATGAAATCTTCGCCATGGCAGAACGCTATGCACTGCTGGATGACAAAAATAATAGTGCTAAGACACCAAATGTACCCAGGAAAGATAGTCAACCTCTCAGCTAGTAGAGCATATACAAAGTTCAACGTTTCGATCAATCAAACTCCTCAGGGTAGAAAAATCTGATAATTGTGGCAACCGACCATTTTACAAAGTGGATTAAAGTTGAGGCGTCCTAGCTTTTTAGAAAAAAAAATGCAGTGTACATATAAGAAAAACTTGATTGTATTTTATTTCTTGAATGTATTTTATCTCTTGAATGTATTTTATCTCTTCAACAAGAGACTCCTCATCCGGTAGAATATATAGAGAGTCTCCGTTTCGGTCAATCAAATTTTCCACGAGAAGAACCAACCTTGGCTAAAGAGACCGCCACCAATGAAGGGAAATCCTGCAAAAAAAAATTGTACAAATATTTACATATACCTTAATAGAGGATATGTTGTTTTGCCTCTCAGTAGAGAACACACCTTCTTCAATTGAAATAGTGAAATACAATAATTTGTTCTACATGTCCTTCAACATAAGACATTTAGAAATACAAACATTTATGTACACCTCAGTAGAGGATGGCACTATCTGTGAGTGGGTAATTCAATGCAAAAGCATCTTACTCAAGACTACTTAAATCTGTTTTAAGTTTAGTCAAGTGGTTAGTAGACAACACAAGCAGAATTCCTTAGTAGAGGATCACACCTCAGTACATGATGACACTCTTAGTGAGTGGGTAATTCAATTCATAAAATCATCTTATTATGGGCTACTTAAATTCGTTTATGTTTAGTCAAGTGGTCAGGAGCCACACAAGCCAAATGCCTTAGTAGAAGATCACACCTCAGTAAAGTATGTCACTCTCCGTGAGTGGGTAATTCAATTAATCAATCATTGAGCATAACAACATCTTACTCAAGACTACTTAAATCTCCTTAAGTTTTGTCAAGTAGTCAGCAGATCACATAATAATTTCATGCAATTTCCAAGATAAATAGATTTGAATCCATGATTAACTTTCTTAAGTTATGCTTAAATTTCAACTTAAGCATATTGGAAACTCGTGAGAAAGGCTAATCAAACTTTTGTGCCCTTAATGCAAATACAACTAAGTTAGTAGACCAACAAACATACACAAAGTTTGGGGATCATAAAAGCAAATAAGACCACTTGACAAGAAGTCACCATTAACTCCAAAAGAAATTCAAAGTCTCACTAGTAGACCAACAACTTTGGATCAATTCTTGAGTAAATCAGCTAACAAATCCAGGAAATGACATGTACATCTACTTGGAAGTTTCAAATGTAGCAGCTAACTCAGTTCTCATCAGCGAAGAGTTGGGGTCACAACTTCCTCCCGAATGCTTGTCGAAAACTCATGAAATGGGTGATAGAGCTGATCCAATACAACTTGATATACCGGCCAATAACAACTTTAAAGGCTTAAGCTTTAGCAAATTTCATAGCAGAATTCATTCCCTCCTCAACAGGGGAAACAAAGTCGGCCAACAGATCAGTGTCATGTCCTTCAACAAAATCTACCGGCGGAGGACAACTATAAAGACTCGAGCCTTTGCAAAAAATATAGTAGAATTCGCTCCCTCCTCAACCTGAGAAACAAAGTCAGCCAGCAGATCATTGTCGCGTCCTTCAGCAAAATCTACCGGCCGAGGACAACTATAAGGCTCAAGCCTTAGCAAATTTCATAGTAGAACTCGCTCCATCCTCAATCGGGGAAACAAAGTCAACCTGCATATCAGTGTCACATACTTTAATAAATGAAGACTTCTCAACTCATGCTGAAACATGGGCAAGTCAGCCCAATGGGTGGTCAAATCACAAGGATGTCGGAGCATAACTTGTTTTATTCACCTAAGGATGATCCTCTTCTTGGACAAATTCCAAGAGCCCATGAAATTAGTATGTTTGACTCATCCGGTAGATCACCTAATCTGCAGAAAGTTTTGTCTTCTGGAGACTACATTTCAATAACAGCTGAAGCCTCTACATGTAGATCCTTTACATGTATCAATAGAGACAAATAAGTCAACAAGATAAGGGGCATTCTACTTCTATTTTTGGTGAGGCTCCTCAGTGAAAATACATCTCCTATGCAACCCAAGTCTGGACCCAATACAATTCAGCAAAACACTATTTTCCTAGTAGAGGAATAAAGTTAGGCGCTGACCACCATACTTAGCTGAGACACAAGCTTGTAGGAGAGGTGTCTCCAAACAGGAAGCTACAACCACCAATGGGTGGTTACAACTATCTACGAAGTTACAACTACCTAAGAAAAGTTACTACCGCATGCAAGCAGATGACTCATTCATCTGCCACTTGTCTCACTCATCTGTCACGTGTCTCACTCATCAGCTAGCAGTTTTCTCGTTCTGCCTCTATAAATAACCAAACACAAAGCCATCTGGAGGTAACTTTTTCTTGATTCACAATTATCTCTTCAAATACAGAGAAATACATTTTGTCCTAAAGGCATTGTTCTAACTTTGGCATAGGAGTCCCAATGGTAGGCACCACACCGGTGTCAAGAATTAATTTCCATCTTTTGCAGATTGCTCCGTGTGATCAGCACGTGATCCAATGGAAATTTTTATCCACAGTAATGGTTGAAAAGTTTACAGTCAACCATCATGTCTAATCGGTAAGGGGTTGTGGATGGTGTTGTTGAAAGTAGTAAATGAAGGGAGTGTTCTTCATCTTCCACTTATAAATTGAGGAGATGAAACTTCATCATCTCAAATTTCTCGAAGCAAAAACTCAATGTTAATTCTCCTCCTCTTAATTTTCCAAGTATGGAGGACATTCCTTCTCATCCTCCTATTGGGAACGATGTTCCTCCTCCTCTTGTTGGTACAGTTGAAGATAAAAACTACGTTGATCTTTAAGGCCTGTTCGAGGAACAACTCAAAATATTCAGGTTTGCCCATGAGATTGGGCTGATGCAAGGGTGGACTCCATCTCCAATGCCTGATGTATGGGTAGAGGCAAGTGCTACTTGGGTTGACTCTCATGCTCCCACTGGTATTAGAGAGTTTTATCATCACTCAACAGTCAACTCAAAATAGGAAGATCGTGCCAATCGTAAGGAGTGTCTTGATGACACGTACCTGGACTTTGACATGGATGACGAGGAAGACGACACCAACTTCCATGATGAGGATTTTGAGGACCCAAGGCACGTATATGATGACTTCAAGGGCTATAACTTTGATTAGTTAATGATATTGTCGTCTGTCATTTTCTTTCTCCTGATTTATAAACGTTATGCTTAATTTGTACTGCTTTATTTTGCACCAATGAAATGAAATGTTGTTTCGGTACATGAAAATTAGCAATAAGTTAACTAGTGTTAAGATATTGTTTAAAAATGATTTCATTTAAACATAATAACATATATCAAAATATTGTAGCAAAACCACAGAAATTACAAAATTTTTAAAAAAAATTGCAAACACAAGATATTTCAAATTTGAGATAGTCCAGTTTTTTAAGCCAACATAGAGGGCACTACGAATGGGAGTTGTGCACTTGCATAGGTCCATGCGAGTGCACACCTCTTATTCGTTGGAACATTTAAATTGGGAATGTCAAAAACTTTTTGGAATGTGGATTCTACCTCTAAACATTGATGCAAAATAATAGAATTTTCAAATTTATAAAAAAAATTCAAAACCCAAAAATTCCAAAATTTGGATAGAGTCTTGCTTTTGACTCAATCACATAGGACCTTGAGAACAGAAGATTTTCCATCGTAGAGGATCTTGCAATATCAAAGCTCCTGTTAGCATTTTTTTTAGTATGGGAATTTCAAAAATATGTTTGGAAGGTGGAAAGGTGGATTCTACCTCAAAACATTATAGAATTAAAAAAAATTAAAAAAATCCAAACATAAAAAATTTCAAACTTTTGACAGACATCAGCTTTTTTTCTTTATCACATTGGTCTATGCAAATGTGATGTATCCAGTTGCAGTGCTCATTGCGAATGGATAACTTCAAGTCGCAGTTTTCTCTGCGTATCTTTATATTATAGTCGCAGTGTGCTCTGTGTCGGGGTATATCAATATTTTCATCAGTTTCGCAGGGCTTTGTGTGAGTATAATATTTGCAATCGCAATTTGGGTTGTGATTGTGCCCTATTTCAATTTTTATCTTTAAATTTTGTCCCTTTGATGGTTGTTGGTTAGATGTTAGTATGTGTTGGTAATCAAATGACAAACGCTCCTTGTTACATCGAAGAATGTGAATACATAATAAGCAAGATGGGTACTCAATTCAAATAATTACATGTAAAATAATGGAATGTATATTTATATTAACATTTAATTACAAAAAATGTACAAACAATCCAAACATACAAATGGTGACTTTTCTAACAAAAAAAATCATCTTATGTCACCAAAACAAAATATGATTTTTCATGTCAGCATATTGGTTTACATGGCAGTTACAATATATACAACAAAAGTGCATGAATGCATAAATCCAATATGGCAATGACCTCCTCCGAGTTGTTGATCTTCTTAGCATTATTCACATTATACTTCCTCAACATCATGTCACTAATGTGGAGTTGGGCATCAAAAGAACTCTTCAAAGAAATTTCTTTTGAAAATAGGCAAGAAGGCCAATTAGGTATTGTATGAGGCAATGGTGGTTTCAGTAGTATATGAAGCAAGACAAAGAGAGAACTCTGGGGAGGTAAGCCATGAAACATACCTTAATGTCGTTCAACTCTGACGGAGGTTGAACATATGGAAAACACGTAGTGTTTTTGTTCTCATAACTCACAAACACACACGAGTAACGGTTGGCTTCAAGCACAAACATATCTAGGTCAATAAGCCAAATTTGTCTATCATGCGTACCTTGGATTCTGAAACTGGATTATTTATGCGGCAATTAATCGATGATTTACTTAAAATTAGAGGTAGACCTATCCAATCTAGCTATTTAGCAATTGGGTTTAGCGGTCACAGATTAATCGGTGAGAAATTAGTGAGTCACCAATTAATAGGTGAAAAATCAATGAGAAATCAGTGAGTCACCAAAAAATCGGTGAGAAATCAATGAGTCACTAACAAATTCACCAAAAATTCGGTGAGAAATCAGTGATAAATTAGGATTGCCCTGTTGGGTGGTGGTTGTCATTCTGTTAGGTAGTAGTGGTTGTTGTTCTATAATGTGTGAAGTTTTGGACACGATTACATATTTTGCTCTATAATATGACTTGTGGCTCTATAATACTTGTCTTATTAATCTTAATTGTCAAAATATGTTATTTATTCTAATTTACATTAGTGAGGTATAAAAATGTATACTTTGAAAAAGTAGACCAATTAAATTTTGATTAATCTCCAATTAATCTGCTTAAACTTAAATCGATCCTAGACCGCAACGGGTCTATTATCCGCAATTACTACATAGTTTTGGAATTATCAAAGTATCCTTTACACCTTCATCCCTGACTCGTGCCAAATTCCAAGCCAAAACTCTTCATTAATTTCTAGCTCAATTATTAGCTTATTCGATAGTGCAACTCAACTCTAGAAGCTTCTTCGTCAACACCAACTTCTGAAGTGAATTCATTAAACTTATTATAAAGGATGTTGACTGCTGAGTCAAAAATCACATTTACGCCTTCATAAATAGGTGTTTTTCCATGTTGCATCCAATACTTGTTTTAGGTATCTAATGGAAGTTGTCCAGTAGGGGTTAGATACTCTAACATTTCATAAGCACAAGGCAACCCACAAGTGATTCGAATCACATATTCACACTTGACATGATCATTGCCCACACATTCACACCTCCGCATTTCCAAAAACATCATATCAAGAGCCTTGTGCACCATAGAACCATGAAGTTTTCCAAAAACTTTTGACACATGCTTAGTCTTCACATTCGTGAAACTTTGTTGAAAGGATGATTCAATCTCTAGGTGTTGTATTTTAGTCATTTCATGCATTACAGTCCATATATTGATAGATGTGCCTTGTGAATTTGTCAACATATTCTTCAACTTGGAATGTGCGCCCTCTACACGACCGGTTGTATGTTGCCCAAAATGCATGAAAGTATCGGTCCATGCACTAAAAATTTACTCCTACCGATACCATATTGTTCTCAAATAATCCAAATACTTCGGTTGTGATGCCCATTTTCTTTCAAACTCAACAGTTGTCTTATTCCATGATTTCTTTGTACTTGATCTGTACAAATCCGAGAAAGAATCTATAAACTTATATTATGCCTCATTATCCTAAAATACTTTTTTGCAATTCTTCTCAACATTTGTATTTATGTACCACATGCACAACAATCTCTTTGCTCTAGGAAAAAACTCGCTCAATGGCCTTTATCAAACTCAATTCTCTATCAATGACAAACACACTTGGCAACTTGTCTGGCTAAAAAATCCCAAGAAGTTTTTCTAGTGCCCAGGCGTATGAATATTCATTTTCATAAGATAAAACAACATGAAACATTGAACGTCTTGCCAGTCGACGTGATACCCACAATCTCAAACAGCGACATCTGATAATTATTAGTTTTATAGGTGCAATGACTGATGGAAAACATTTCACTAGTTGAATTGAGTCAGAAAGCGCCCAGAAAATGTTTGCGATTCTATTGCCCTCATCCATAGTATGCCTTTCTATGTAATTATTCTTGCTCAACAAGTAAACAGTGTGTTGTAACATTGTTCTGTCTTCAGTTGGTCTGTCTTTATCCGACAAATGACATTGTAAATATTCTTCAAATTCGTCAAATTATTGGGATACAACTCTTTCAAACCGACCAAGATGTGATGAGGGGTGAGATGCGACTTCAACATATTCTACACATATATGATATTCTCTTCATTCAATCTGCCAACAAATGAATGACCAACAAGTGATTTTGCTTGAGGATGATTGTGGGTTCCACATGTCACGTGCAATTTCCAATGGTCATTGCCTTGTGGGATCCCTTTCAATTGAAATGAGCAGCCACACTTCTTTGTACGACTTGATCAAAGGACATTCTTTTGCCTACTGTCTCATTTCCCTCCCTTCTCACATCCAAAATGGATCATTCCCTTCTGTTTGTGATGAGCCGGTTTTGTTTTAGTGATAACAAAAACTATGTTATTATCCTTACTGATGCCTTAGCACTAAGCTACCAAAGCCGACCTCGATGTGAATAGCTACAACATACAATACAAAAACATGTTAGGAACACCAATAAACTTGTAACCAATAAGCAATAAATTGTAAAAATAGTCATACATGAATTAACCTAACCTCTTCACGTAAGAAATAAGTCATCGTCATGCACCTCTTCCAGTGCTTTTTTCTTATTATTCATCTCATCATTACTATTAACATTTCCACCAAGATGATAGTTTGTAGGCATGTTGAATTTTATTACACCCATGAGAAGGGACAAAACACAAAATGATAGTGAACTTATAAGTAAAATCAACAAACAATGGCAACAACAACAAGGAATGTGATTTCTTGAAAAATGTCAAAATATCATGAAATATTTCTTATTTTTTTGAGTTACCAAAATTTCTTTCAAAATCCAAAATATTTATTTATGTAATCAAGCCAATATATTTCCCTGCGTTTTAACTTGTTATGACCTTGGTTTAGTATTAATATTTTGTTGTATTATGCAATATGTAGTTTGTATGACATTAATAGCTTTGTGAGACTCTTTATGTCGTATGTAAGAGTTTAAAATACTTAAGTTATATTGATAATTCAAATATATAACTGAACTTTTTGACGTTATTTCTATACACAACGAAATATTTTATGAAATATTTATTAAAATCAAGTTATTGAAATTACCTCAAAAAATGAAATCACAATACTTGATTAGAATAAGAAAAAAAATGCAAGTTCATCTCAAGTTGAGAATGTTACCTCAAGTGGAGTGAATTTCTCTTTCTCTTCAAATTGTTCATCTTCTTCACCCTCACGTCCACCGTTGTAATCTACATGTCTATAATCATGAACTTCACTAAACCGATCCATTTTGACATAAAACATTCAACCAAACACCGTACAAACAACTTTGAGGAACTAGAGCAGTTGACTGAGTGGAGAGGGGACAAAATAGTTGATTGAGTCGAGATGGGACAATGGCAAGTTCCAGCGACAATGGAAAGTTCTGACGAGATTGGTGGGAGAGAAAAGACAACGGCAATCACAATGGGAGAGAGAGAGAGATGTTTGCGAGGGAGAGCAATGTTCTCACCTTAGGAGATCGAGAGACGATTGTTTGTGTTTTTCGTGGTGGTGTGGCTTACTGATATTCATGTAATTATTACATAATATATCTCTTAATTTATATATGTTAGTGTTTCGATTATTATATATTATTCTAATTATTTCGTTTCCATGTTTTTGTAGGAATTTGAGCGTAAACAATGAAATCGCATTAAGGCGACAATTTGAGGAATGATAAATTGGTTGATTCTAATGGTGGTACAAAGTAGCGGGTCACGTGTCTAAACCTAACCCAAACAAACCTTATTCCACCGAATCTAACCTAAACCAAAGCCCAAAAGTTGACCTAGAAACCCAAACCCAACCTAACAAGGAAATGGGAGAACCCTATTTAGGTTTCCTCTCTTTCTTTTCTTCCGCCATTTCTTTTCCTACGTTTCTTTCTCCTTTTCTCTTTTTTCAGCCTCCACACCACATCCACCCTGCCGGCGATCCTCGCGCGATAGGAGGACCTGCAGCGCAATCATCCCGCCATCACCACCTCCTCTCTTCCTCCACTTCCTTGTTTTCTTCTCTTTCTCTCGACCACTATCACAAACCAGCAACAGAGCACAAAACAGGGAATACCTCCCTGTTTTCCACCTTTTTCTCATCCCTGTTCCATCACGCCAAACCAATATCACCGCAGTCCTCCTCTTTTATTCATCCATTGTTCCTTCCTCTCGTCTTCAACCAACAGCCAACACAAACCACACCCTCTGTCCCCTCTTATTTGAAACACATGGCAGCCACCATCACCACCACTGCTCCCTTTTCTCTCTCGAAGCCAACAAACCACCTAGCAATCTCCATCACCTCCTCTCCTTCACGATCATCATCTCTCCATGCTTATCTCTCTCTCGACCACCATGACAACCGACACTAAACAAGGACTGTCAACGCAGTAGCAGAGCAACTCCTGCACTTCTCCTGTTCACCCTTTCTTCTATTTCTCATATCTCCCTCACAATTTCTCTGTCTCTTGTAGGTAAGCTTCACTGGAGAAGAAAAAGCTCGCGAGGAGCAAAGAACCAACAAGTAGGGAGTGGCGCGGCTCGCTAGAGACGAAGGCGCAGAAAGAAAACATGGGAACCAACTAATTTTTTAATCATTTGGTTATTTGCACCCTAGACTTTGCTCTATACCACTGTTACCATGATCTTTTAGGCCCCGCGCCGAAGCGAAGATGAAACCACAGGGTTTCCTAGAGTTTGTCGTATCTAAATTTATTATTTTAGACACAGTTGATTTCTGAACGTTAAACACAGTTGCACATTTGATTTCTAAATTTCAATAATTTACTTTCACCGATTATATCCGAAAAAATTATGTAGAATAATCGGTAGTTAGAAGTTCCCTTTGTTGATATTCAAAGCATGCTTTAATCAATTAATTTGAATTTGTGATTGTGTGTGCTATAAGGAGACATGCAATGCTAGGGGTTTAGAATTAGTTAAAATAAATATGTGATTGTGTGTGTCGTAGAATGACATGCAATGCTAGGGGTTTATGCCTTTGCTGAAATCAATTGCGAACTTAGATTAAACTTTAGGTTAGTCATGTTGATTCTTGAAAACAATAATTTGGATTACGCAAATCTCGAAGAACTTGTGGTGGATTCGATGTCTCGATCCACTCCATCATCTTATCAATTTAATTTTTAGTTGTTCAATTTAGTTATCTTAATTTAGTAATTTCCATTTGTTGTAACCCCCAACTCTAAATTAGTTTAAATAAGTCTTAGAATTCGACTGTCTCGTGAATCCTCTTGGGATCGACCCATATTTGCAACTCTCTACTAGTTAGACAGTCGTGCATTTGAGGTATTACAAGTAGGGTTTATTAACTTATTAATTTAGGTTAATAAAATCTCCATCACTTACCAAGTAAAAATTTAAATTTGGATGGTGTGGGACAATGGAATCTGTGGTGTTAAAAAGTTGTTGCCTTACATAAATTATGCGCTACATAAAAATGCAACAACTATTCTAGGTAACAATTATTGAAATATTATTATTATTATTATTGATGCGTCCAAAAATCATCTTTCTGTGAGTTTGACCTGCAAAACAAATGTTAGATTGCCAATGACCACCTTTTTGGTGGCCGAAAGCACTCCGATGCTTAAGTCAGTAACTTTGTTTGAAGAATGAAGTAAATCTGGACAAAACTCAATTAAAGTTGCATACCTGTGTCGAATGTTCCCTTTACCTTTTATAATGGTCGCGGTTAATTCTCTGTGTGACTTAAGCATGTGAGCGTAATGGAAGGAGATGTTTCTTGTAACAGTCTCCTTGATGGAAATGCGTCCGTGTAAGCGTAACTCCCTTTGTTACTCTTTTATGGTGCAATGTTCCTTTTCTTAATGAGATAACTCGTGTCGGGCCTAGATTTGGGCTTTGATTCATTTGGGCTTGGATTTGGACTTTGGTTGTATATTCTTATAGTAGGCCTTGTCTAGGCTTCTGTGGTTGGCTTTATTCTTCTTGGGTTTTACGAGTTGGCCCAGTAGATGAGATGCCAGATCCTTTTGATGGATGTTCTTTACCACGTGTATGGTCGCGATGATTTGTCTATTTTGATGTATCATCAGCTATTCCCCCTTAGTTAGTGGGTGCATTCATGTATTCACTAACTTCGTGGTGGTTAGTATTCCAATTGTATCTTTGTTTTGAACTTAATGTTGTTAGCAACTTTTGGTCGGTAGATCGTCTTGATCATTTCTTTATTTGTTCGTTTTCGCTCACATTTTTTTAGAGTTGCACGCACCATTATATCCTGCACGTCACCCCACAAGCAGTCTTTTCATTGCTTGGTTGTATAAAGGAGATCGTGACAATTTGTGTCCTTCTTTACACCATATTTGATATTAGGGTTGTTTTTTTTCTATTGTCTTCTTCCATCTTTTCTTGCCTATTCGTGATGTCTGCCTGTGACTTACTGGACAATGAGCAGCTTGCTACCTGCGAAACTCATTTTTCTCCCAAGAAGGCTTATCGGGGGACCTTGGATAGCGTCCGTTCCGACTACTCTTTGCCCTTCGACCTTGAGATCATTCTACCTCGTGAGTATGACAGTCCTTGTCGTTTGAGGAACAGGTATATTGCACTTTACCCATGTATGTTTCACTCCAGTTTTCGATTTCCAGCTCCAAAGTTATTTTGGTCTTAGTTAAATCTTCTGGGTATTCTTCCTGCTCAGATGAGCTCTAACAATTGGAGGGTTATGGTTTCCACATATGCAAGGGCCATCCTTTCTGGTATTCCTTTGACTGTTAGAATCTTGCATTCAATGGTCGGCCTGTTGGCGACTAAGGGTACCTATTTTCTTGCTTCTCTTGCATGTTTTGGCAATTTAACGATGACATCAGGGGTTGGTCACGGGATTGGTTTTACGCTTTTGTCTATTCTAGCTACTTCAATTTTTGGATTCCCAACAAGTAAAGGAATTTACAATTGTATGCGAGGGAAAAGATTATCAACGACAATTTTTTGCAGCTTCCTATGGTTCCTTTGGACATCTATCTTACTGATGTCATGGTGGAGCACAACGGTTTGTATAGTATGAACGTAGTCGAATGGGCTCGCAAACTGAGAGGCAAGCTAGGGAGATTGTTGCTCGCATTGCCCTTGTCGATGGTGGTAATGTTGTCGATGATAAAGTAAGCTTTGATGTAACAAATCTCGATGCTCTACTGGTCCGTTAGTCCATCGAACCATTTGTTCTTGAGTCTTGATCGTGTTCCAAATAGGAAGTGTCTCCTTGATTCTACTCGTCGTGCTTCTCTTTACTCGAGTTATGTTGATAGAGAGCCTGCGAGGGAGGATCGTTTAATTCTGTAAGAAGCTGAAGAAATGAAGTTGGCATTAAAAAAACCATTCGCCCGCTCAATGATGGCGAAAAGAGGCTCCTCTCTACTTATGGTGGTCCTGACACTGCCGAGTGTTCTAATTAGGATCCTAGGGCCATCGATGAAAAGATGTTCCAATTAGCTTTTGTCTAGTCTAAGGAGCTTGTGGTCATAATCGAGTTCTCGAAACACATGATTGAGTTCTCAAGACACAATATCCTCATTCTCTCTCTTCTCATGTTGATGATGGGGTGGAGGTCCCGCCTTCTTCTACCCCACTTAGGCTCCTCTATTCTCATTGGGACTGTTACTTGTTTCGCTTCTGTTGTGGTTACTACGCAACGAAAGGTTGAGGATGGTTCTCCTATCGTTCCTTCTTCCTTCCCGGCTGTGGGTGGTGGTTCCTCCCTGCTTTTGGATCATCTCGTTCTTCATTCACAAATCAGTTGAACGGAACCTACCCCTGGCTAGATTATGGTTAAATCCGACAGGAGGTTTTGCTGATTTTCCTGGCTTGACATGCAGGATGGTGCGCGTAAGTTGATCAACGAATGGCACAGACCACTGGGGGAGAGACCTTCGATGCCTGTGTTGGATTCGAGCTTTCATCTTGACGATGGCCTTAGGCATATAATGGATGGGATGAGACATCTTTCCTACGCCGGGGTGATGGGTTCGGGTTAACAAGCTAGTCATAATCTTGTGGTTTCTCTGGAGAGGAAGCTCGTTGTGCTATTGTTGGTGTTTTCCCCTATTCTTTATCAATCTGACGTGTTAAGAGTGTGATCCTCGAAATGGATCAAAGCGGTCAGGGTTGCTCAAGCAACATTGGTCGAAACGGAGGGTGCACAAGATCGGTCTGTCACCGAGCTCGAATATTTAAGAACCAACATAGATGGTGTTTATGCACACTTACATGATGTGGAAAAAGAGTTGTCCACCGAGAAGGCACTCCATGACGAGGCTGCATGTGTCGTGATAGAGCACTCTACCAATCGCGACATTGCCAAGAAAAGGGTGGAGCAATTAACGGCTGCACTTGACGAGATCAAGGTCGATACCTCCGCGATGTTTACTACTGCTAAGGGCCTACTTATAGCTGCTAGGAATGAACTTGCTTCTGTAAAGGATAGGCTTTGCATTATTGAGGTGGCGGATTGGTAGCAATTTGTTGATAAACGGACTGAGCTTCTCGATTATATCAAGGGTCTTGGTGTTAGCTTGTCTCAATACTGTCACTTGATCTATCAGACCTTCGAGGATGAAGGCGGTGTTGAAGACCCTCCAGATAATCCAACGGCTGAAGAGCCATTGCCTTCTCCTCTTGAAGATAGAGTTTTTGTCAGTGATCTGGTTGCCCCTTGTCCGTCAGATGGTGTTGTTGATGATATTATGGATATCTCTACTTGACCTCCTGCTCCTTTACTTTCTTCCTTGAAGGTAATAAAATAGTTTTATTAAATAACATGAATTTTCTGCTTTACTTTTCGTCGTAGTCGTCATTCATCTTGTTGACTTCGTTTGTGTTGCATATACCTTTTATAGGTCGATCATTATTGTGGAAATGATTTGTACTCCACCTTTGATATTTATGACTATATTTTTATCCTGCCTGACATTTGTTGATTTGAATTCTCTTACACTCTGATACGTCTGTCTTAACCTCGTGTTGGTTATCTCGAAGCTTTTATGATAAAATTGTTTTGTTTGTTTTTCTTCTACTTTGTCGATATGGCATGTTAGTTGATCTGAGGCTCTCTTGAGTTGTGTTAACTTGTTTTCTTCATCTTTTGCTTTGCTGGTTTAATACTCGAATCAAAATGGAATTGTTTCTTTCGAGTTGGTTTATTCGTTCAACTCTTACTTCGTTGGCTCGACGATCCGGTTGACCAGAAGTCGTTTCATTCAAGTTTCGCTTCGTTGGTTTGACATTTCGTTGTCCTGAAGCTACTTTTATTTAGTTGACTTGTTCGTCCAACTTTTACTTTGTTGGTTCAACGCTCTAGTCAACTCGCAGTTGCTTTTTCTTAGTTGACTCATTCGTCCAACTTTTATTTCGTTTGTTTGACATTCTAGTCAACTCAAAGTTGTTTTTTCTTAGTTGACGCGTTGTCCAAATTTTACTTCGTTGGTTCGACGTTCTAATTGACCTGAAGTTGTTTTTTTAGTTTACTCATTCTTCCAACTTTTATTTCGTTGGTTAAAAATTCTAGTCGACCCGAACTCGTTTCATTCAAGTCTCGCTTCATTGGTTCGACGTTCTAGTCGACCCGAAGTCGTTTCATTCAAGTTTCGCTTCGTGGTTTGACGTTTTCAATCCACCCGAAGTTACTTTTATTTAGTTAATTCGTTCGTCCAACTTTTACTTCATTGGTACGACGTTCTAGTCGACCCAAAGTGCTTTTACTTAGTTAACTCGTTCGTCCCAACCTTTACTTCATTGGTTCAACGTTTAGTCGACCCGAAGTGGCTTTCACTTAGTTGATCGTTCGTTCCAAACTTTTACTCTGTTTGTTCGACGTTCTAGTCGACTTTGAAGTTGTTTTTACTTAGTTGACTCGTTCATCCAACCTTTACTTCGTTGGTTCGACATTCTAGTCGACCTGAGTTTTTTAGTTTACTTGTTCATCCAACCTTTACTTCATTGGTTGATTAGACCAGAATTTATTATATAATCCAATTTGCGTCATGATTCCTTTTGGCTTTATATGATGATTGTTTTGCATGCTGCATTTAGACGCTTTTATCCTTCTTGGGATGACGATCTCGAATTTATAATTTTATTGATTTTCCCTTTTGGATGTTCCGACCATTTCTAAAAGTCATTTTTCTGGAGCAGTTACGCTACATTAGGGAGTATTTTTTTTTATCATTGCTTGGTTGATGTCTATCCTCATTTGGAGGTTCACGCCTATGTTGTTCTTTCTCATTTAATTTATTACCATCGTCGCTTGATTTGTTGTTGCTCTTGTTATCTATTTATCACTGAAGTTAACTAACTCAAGGTGTTTTTTGATCCAATAGCCAAGCAATATTGGTTTGGCCGGTTATGCCCAAATCAGTGTCAAACTGTCCGCTCATGCTCCCGTCAGTACCTTGCTTGGCATCACTTGTTGAGGTTTGATAGAGTTCATTGTTGTTAATTTTTTCGTTGGTAATTCGGATTGAGTTTGCATCCATCGGTAGAGTCTTTAATTGAGTCAATTAGTGCAAGCGTCTTCAAAGCGTTAGTTTTCCTGCTTCGATATAGATCTGGTCGAGTGAAAGGTGCTTATTTGCTTGGGCAGATGCAGTGTAAAGCGTATATCAGTTCCCTAGATTGTTCTTTCGATCCCGTGCGATGGTGTCTGCATTTTCTTTCCTTTTGAGCTGCTTGTCAGGCATTCCAATGAATTCATTGAGTCATCCTCTTTTGCAACTTGTAACATCGTCGATATCATGCCCGTGATCCTTGTGGAAGAAACAATACCTGCTTTTGTCTCTTCCTTCTAGTCTCCTCTCATCCTGGGTGGCCAGTTAACGTTCTCCTAATTTTCCATGTACTTCAAGATGTTGGTTTGACTTGTCTTTAGGCCATGTATGTTTGTATTTCATTTTCAGTACGTTGGTTATCTGCTCGTGATTGGGCCATGCCGATTGTGACTTCCTGGATTCCCACTGTTGGACTCGCCCTTCCACCGTTCCATTGTTTATTTGATTGGTCGTTATCTTCCCGTGGTCCATCATCTAGCCTTTTCTCTTCCTTCCTTTGCCATTTCCTTGAATGATTTTCTCTTTCCTATTCAATTTTCCTCCTGGCAGCTTTCATCTCTTCAAGAGAAATGTGTTTTTGCGCTGTTTCAGCAAGACTGCCATGATTTTGGAGGTTCTAAGTTAAAAACGTAAAAAAGGGCATATCTTCAACCAGGTAGTGAAAGTTGCGGCAGGTGTGTTATCACTACATCCATCGATCATTGTCATTCTTTGGTGAAATGAGTGATGTATATCGGTA